>CAKKLC010004249.1:22644-41116 GCA_918559645.1 Ceratonova shasta | reverse complement strand
CAACAAAAACAAACAGTAATTTCTTGGATTGACGCTGATGCAATTTTGACTCTGGCCCAGCTAAAAGGAAAAATATTTGAAATGTTTAATTTTGAAATTTCCACGACTTTAATTGGAAGGGTCCTAAAAGAATTTCATTATTCTCTAAAGTCCCTTGTCACAGTTCCTGAAAGAAGGAACTGCACGGCAATCTTAGAAAAAAGAATAGAATATGCCAACAGATTTAGACGTTTAGAAATAATGACCAGGCACGAAAATTTTGTTTTCTTAGATGAATTCGGCGCTACTGTAGTTACACGACCGAAACTAGGAAGAACTTCCGTTGGCCAATCTGCATTTTCTCTGGTTTCTGCACCTAGAAGTAGAAACATTTCCGTGGTTGCCGCATGCAATAAAAATGGCATGATATACCATAAAATACATGAAAGAGCTGTTACAGAAAAAGATTTTAAAAATTGTCTCGGGGAATTAAAAAAATAAATGTGCTGAAGCGGGAATAAATTATCCGATTTTTATAATGGATAATGTGCGAACCCATCATTATAAAGGGTTGGTTGATTTAATTAGAGATGAAAATATGAAAATTGAATTTCTTCCACCATATTCTCCTTTTCTAAACCCCATTGAAAATATATTTTCTGTGTGGAAGAATATGATTATAAGAGGTAGAGCAGCGAATGAAAATCAACTTAGAAGTTTAATTTTTAAAGGGTTTAACAACATTACCTCGGAACATTGCGATTGTTTTTATCGTATTATGCTTGGATACGTTACAAGATCTGCCGCTGGCGAAATTATTTTGGAATAAAGGTATTTTCCTAATTATGTTTTATGTGTTTTTTCTTTGATTTCAACCGCCGAGATTGATCGGTAAAGTGACGAAATTGATTGCATTTATAAAAAATATATTTTAAATAAAATATTAAATTTAATAAAGTGACGAGATTGATTGATAAACCGATGAGAAAGATTGAAGATATTTTTTTTTAATTTTATTAAATAATATAATTAATTAATAATGACGAGATTGATCGGTAAAGTGACGAGAAAGATCGGAAAACCCTATAATATTTAAATTATTCTATTATATTTCATATAATTTAAGAAATCATTTAATTTTGTTATCGTTAATTAAATCATTTAAAATAAGTTTTATAATAATATTTAAATTAGTCAATTCTATTTCATATACTTTAAGAAATCATTTATTTGTTTTATCGTTAATTAAATATTTTTATTATGATTTTTATATTAATAATTAACTTATTTTAGTCTGTTTCATAATGATTTTTTAAAAGGAATTTTCATTCATTACATTGTAGATATACAATTAATTTTAAAAAAATACCTTTAAATCTTAATATATAATTATTTTAAAAAAGTCAAAAAATATAGTTTTTTTATTTTATCGAAAATTTTTAAATGTGAATTTTTATTTTTATCTTTAATCATTAGATCTACCAACTTTTAATAAGTAAATATAATTAATCATTAAATAATCGAATATTATATAGTCATCGTAAAAATATACTACCTTTAATATCAATTTTAAATGAAATTCAATTAAAAAAGATTTCAAATTAAAATATAATATTTTTTTCAGGAGAATAATACTAATATATATATCTTGAGTAAATAGTATTTTTTCTAGTATTCTCTTTCTCACTTTATTGCCTTTTCCTATATATTATTTCAACTTCTCATAGCCAAAAAGTAAAATTTCGTCAACAACATCTATACACGCCTCTAAAAATATTAAAAATATTTTTTTTCGAATCAAATAAATTTTAATATAAAAATAATCAAACTTTATTATGAAACAATTTTCTCTTTTTATCCATAATATTATTATGTATGAAAAATCGACCAGTTAGTTATACCAATATTTTTTGTGTGTAAATAAATCAACTACTCGAAAGTTACATTGCTCAATATATAATATTTAAAATAAAATATATAAACAATCATTATTCTAATAAAAAAAAATTATCATTCATTTTCAAAATGATGAAATATATTTTAACAAAATTATCTATTAAAATCAATAATTATCATTTTCATAACAAGATTATGTATTAAAATCAATAATTATCATTTTCATAACAAAATTATGTATTAAAATCAATAATTATCATTTTCATAACAAAATTATCTATTAAAATCAATAATTATCATTTTCATAACAAAATTATCTATTTAAATCAATAATTATCATTTTCATATCAAAATTATCTATTTAAATCAATAATTATCATTTTCATCACAAAATTATCTATTTAAATCATTAATTATCATTTTCATCACAAAATTATCTATTTAAATCAATAATTATCATTTTCATAACAATATTATCTATATAAATCATTAATTATCATTTTCATAACAATATTATCTATTTCATAACAATATTATCTATTAAATCAACATCATAACAAAAAAAAAGAATTATGTATTTTTAAGTAAGATTTAATAAATTTTCATATTAATTAATATACTTTTTTAGTGCAAATTAACTAAATTTAAATATTTATGATTCAATTCTATATTTGCAAATAACAGAAGATGAAGCTTCTCTTACACCTCTACATTTCATACAACAATGCCTATAATATATTGAAACTTTTACACTGCATTAACAATTACTTCCATGAATTTTGGGTTTAATAATTCAAATAAAGCTTTACAAATGTCCTTTGCTAACCTCTCCTGAACTAAAATTAACAATATAAACCTTGTAATCTATGGGCAAATATTTTTACAACTCTAAATGAATAAAAAGAAAATACCTAGAAAATTTACTTAAACCAAGAATAAAATTTTTTGGAACATATTTAATATCTATAGTACCGACAATTGGTAAAAGATGATGTTCACATATTGAAGAAAAATTTAAATCGTTTATTTTGACCTCAACATCACCTTCATCTTTGAATGCAAAAATGGCATCACCTACAATATCTAATAATCAAACTAAATTCAACTTGCAACATCCTTATTATATCCTTCAGTCAGTTCTTTTAAAGCCGACAGAAACCTTTCTGGTGTGTTTCTTAAAACTTCTTCAGGATCATTCAGTTTTAAATCCTTTATATACATATTTAAACCTTCAAGAATCAACACTTCACCAAATGATCCGTCCTCTTCATCTTTGAACGAAGTTTCGCTTCTCCTTGACTTTTCTTTTATATTTGATATAGAAGGACGGCGTTCCTTTTTCTTCTTCCTATGAATAAATAAGGAATCCTTATAAGCGTCGTTCAAATCCATGTTAATCTATTTAACACTTGGGTATTACCAGTCTTTAATAAGAGTTTTGTATTCTAGCAATTAAAAATAATAACTTAGAATTTAAAGTCATCAATTTTATAGGATGTTCCTGATACTTATTAATACTGTTTTTATGATTACAACGTCAACTTGTTATAATTTTAATACCATCGGTTAACACCAGATAATAAATAGAATTTTAGATGTACTAATTACGATTCAACTATAATTTTTCAATTTAAATATAATTATAAATTTTTTTTTATTGAAAACTTAGAAATTGGATATTTCAACACAAAAATATTGTTACACGCACCTGCATATGAATTGATAAAATAATGAAAAAACATCTAAAATGAATTTTCCTTTCAAAATAATTCTTATGATGTAAATCAATTTCTGGGGTGTATGGGAGTCTCACATCATTTTTGAAAAAAAGGGTAAACACAATATAAAAATCAATTTATTTTTAAAAGAAATAGCAGAAGAATTTACCATTTTGTTGTTTCTATTTTGTATTCCCATAGAAATTGAATGAGATATTCTTAATATTCTCCCTGGGATGTTCTTTTGGGTTGTCCAAGTAGGTTTTTAAACATCGCCATAGACCTTCAATCATTTGGGTATGGACTGTGGGATCAACCTGGTCTACATTAATTTACATGATGTTTGACATTCATAAGAACAAAGTCTTCACTCTCTCTGAGTGCTGCTAAATAGGCACCCAATTAGGCAGTGATATTAGTATTACCGGGATGTATATTATCAAAAATGATGTTCCTGATAGTTTTAGCATTTCTATTGGGTAAATGGAGATAAATAATTTTTTCCCCTCTTTCTACAATACGATTATACTTCGTTTAAAAAATATTAGTTGAACTATTTTACTCGTGTCATCTGAGTCTAAATCTGCGAGCTTGTCGCTTGTAATTACCATATAATCACAAATGCCTTCTCTTACCAAATTGCCAAACACAGAGACGGTGTTTCTGCTGACCTGAAGATCATAGGCTATATCTTGTAAAGTATTTCTTTTCATGTATTCATACATAATCATGAAAATAGTCTTTATTTCTATCCTTGATCATTGAAAAAAGTTATTTTTCCGTAGACTACACGAGAAGTGACATTTAGACTTGCAGGACCAATGAAAGCCATTTGGTGATATTTTTATTTTTAAAAAAATTACTTTAGTGTCATCATTACAGATTATAAAAAACATAGAATTATTCACCAAATTACATTTCTCCTTTAAGATATTCGCGTCATAATTTTTGGAAAAAATTCTTGTAAAGAACGTCTCTGAGAGAGTGAGTTACTGTAAATCCACCTCTGTGTAAATATTTTCCGACATTTTAATTTCTTTTGTTGATTTACGCACCATGTAAAGGGGACCTTATAAAATCTTCAAAAACCATTTATAATATCAAATACGATGTATAACTCCCATGCGGCGTTTCTGGCTTTTACCAATTTCACCAACTGGTAACGTTTTATTTACTATTTCTATCATCTATCTTAAAATAATAATTAAAAAATTCATAATTATATTATTAGTATAAGGAAATATTAAAAATACGGTGGTGGCTCAAAGTGATAAGCGGTTCTCTATTTATATGATTACAATTTGTATACAATACAAAAGTTAATTTAATTTGTATAATTATTATTATTTACAATAAAAACATTAAAAAAATTTTTTAGCCGAAAAATTATGTTTGTGCAAAATTTTTGATGCTTATTTTAAATAGGTAAATCTTTAGGTTCAGTAAATAAAAAATAATTTATAATCTATAAATGCATCATTTTTCGAATGTTAGTAAAAACTTTCTTTGATAAGGATTATACTCATGATTTTTAACTATGTAATACATTACTGCAATATATGCACATGTAAAGAAAGTTTAATTTAGGAGAAAACTTGGATCAGGTTAAAAAAAAGCCCCAAAGGGTATCAAGTAACAAATAAAGCTCTGTGATAGCAATTTATTTAAAATTATTTAAAAAAGATTAAAAAGAATATATAAAATTTAATACAAAATTGTGTTCAAGATGATTTGAGAAAAATGTTAATTGAAGTTATAATAATAACGATCAAAAAATATAATTTATTCAACAAAATCAAATAAAATTTATAAAAAAAATACCAAGAGGAAATTCAAAGATGAAAATATACAAAAAATATAATTTATTCAACAAAATCATATAAAAGATATAAAAAAAATACCAAGAGGAAATTCAAAGATAAAAAATATACAAAAATTAAGCTTTAATAAGTCTTAATAAAGATTCCAAGAGGTTGTTTTTGTTATTCCATTTCCAAATGAATTCCACCAAAAATTCGCCAAGCAAACATGCACAAACTCCCTTTCTTGACTTTATTTCCAATTTAAGTGCATTGTTAAATGATTCCACATGTTGTGTATGGACTACAGTTTCCGGATTAACAAAATTGTATTTATGACACACTGTATTGTGTATAAAACCTTCCACTGCAAGCTTTCAATAACATTTTGTTCATCAGTATGAATGATGGAATTTTAAACAACCCACTTTTTAATAATAGGCAATATTGTTAATGCCTTCTTATCTTTAATAAACTGCGCCCAAACCCTAGTAATTTTCGGATTGTACTAGACGATTACAAGAGCATCAATTCTATTTTCAGGCGACCGACCTTGATGACTTTTACAATTTAAGTTCATCAGTGTCTAGTCTACCTGAACTATTATTCCTGGTCCTCCAAATTGTAGCATTTTTTCGTTTTCAATTTTCATATTTTCAAGGAGCTTTTTTATTAACTAAATATATGTGGGCTTTGAAATAATTCCCGTTTTAACCACATTTACTTGCTTTTGAAAAGTGCTTATTTTTGATTTATACTTCAAAAATTTGACGTGGATCTTTACCAAAATGTCCAAAAACTGATCCAGCAGTGATAATAGGTGTTCTATTTTTATATTTTGTGCAACCAGAAGTATAGAAATGCCAGCAGTATCCGCGTATATAACTCGATTCTTTTTCATATTTTAAAACATTGAGGCAGCTACCTGAACAAACAACACTTCTTTTTAAAAAATCATTAACAAACAGATATTCATTTAATTCTTCGTCGTTCATAGGCACTAAGAGTGTTTCAAATTCATCTATGTTCAATCCTGCGTAAATTTAATTTTTGTTTTATAGTTATGTTATCTTGTTTTATGATAGCGGTTTAGATAAAAAAATTGTTTTTTAATTCGAATTAAGTGGATTTTTTTTTATAAATTTTTTTATTTTTATTTTCTTTAAGTTTTTTATCAGCTAAAAATTTTATTTTAGATAATTATTTTTATAATTATACAGATAAGAGATAAATCAAATGATTAGAATAGATATAATTATGATCAGGTAAATAATAAAGCCCAAGGGGTTTTTTAACCTGATCCACTATATAACGTAGTATAATAAATTAAATTTTTAAAAGATAAAATTTTATTTTAATGTCACCAGGACGACTTAGATCTAATAGAGAAATTGATTAATCATTGATCTTTACCCAAAAACTCATTAAAAAAGGTTTTTCTTAAAAAATATTGCTATTTTAAATTCATGATGTATTGAGACATCAATTATTAGGAAGCTTTCAGATAGAACCACTAAATTTAATAAATATGACACTACGCTAAACCTTGAAATAAAAATGTATAGATATTGGCAGTGTAAAATAAGAAAAGTAATTATTTTTTTCATTATTTTGAATGTAAAATATAATTAAAGGTATCTGATGTTGAATTATAATGAGAATAACAATTTTTCAAGTCAAATTTTTAAATGAAGTTTGATAATGTACAAAATAATTGGAAAAAATTCTTAAATATTTTTCAAAATATATATTTTTAATGAGGAAAATATTGTATAATGAATTTAAGTTTTAATAATTATCAACCAATTTAATTTAAATAGTAATTATCATATTTGAATCGTAGGAATAATTTGTATGAAAAACTAATTTAGATGTACGAAGCTATTTAAGAATAAAAATATAACAGGCTATTAATAATAACCACTATTTTTGACTTGCTCTGTAAGGTTTAATTATTTTCATAATCTTTTTCGTCTTTAAAATTTATAAACGTTTTATTCAAGGTTTAGTACTTGAAAAAAGATTTTCTATTAGAAAAAAAATAATTTTTTTGTATTAATTTTATGTATGATTATTTTTAATGAGTAATTAATGGGTTAAATTAATTGAATAATTAATCTTAAAATATAAACATAATTATTGCATCATATTTTGTAAATTTAATTTATAAAATATTATATTAACAATGTTTCTTGCTTTTTTATTTTTTTGAGAAAAAAAAAATTTTAAAGGATTTAATTTTCTTGTTTCTATTTTCTTTAAATGAATGTAAATTCGTCAATTTTATTATGTGTTCCTATAATGCGTCCCATAAATTTAGTATTATCTAATAGAATTTTAATGGAATTACCTACATAAAATTTTTTTTTTCGTTTTCAAATTAAAATTCTACTTAATACTGAGATTGATTTTTTTGTTTTATAATACAAAAGATTTGTTCAAATTTTAAAATTTAAACCCTTTGACCTCGGCACCCGTATATATACATTTTAATTAATAACTTTTTAAATATCGCTCTCAGAAACTTGATTTTGAGCTTATTTGATAGATAGCAGTCAAATTTTATATTTTAACTAAAAAACACTCATTAAAAAGTTTTAGTTTCTATTTTGAAAGCTTGTTAAAATGTCGAATTCTTCTATTTTGGGGTATATTTGTAACGCAGAGTCAGAAAGTGGTTCTGATATAGAAATAGAATCAGGTAATAATGAACAAGGTTTAACATCGTTGCAGCAATCAACACAAGGTAGCAAAATGTAAAAAAGTGGTTTTTATATGCCAAAACTACATGATTTAAGCCAAATCAATCGATAGAAATTCCCGATTAACCAAACTACAAGCCAATTGATTTATTTGAGTTATATTTCGACAAAGATCTAATTGGTATAATAGTCGATGAAAACAACAGGTTTCATGAATCAATATCTAAAAATAGTAGCTTCAGTGGTAGAAAACATCAAAAAACTTGGACTGATGTAGATAAAAAATAAATGTATAGTTTTTTGCAACTGTTATGTTTATGTCAGTGACAGAAAAGGCAGATAGAGATGACTAATGGTCAATAGATTCACTAATATCGAATCCGATGTAAGTAGATATCTTCACAAGATATCAATTAAGACAGATTCTACGTTTACTTCACTTTGCAAACAATAATGAACAAATACCTGGTGATTGTTTTTCAAAATAAGAGCAGTTACCGCAAATATAATAGAAAAATTCAAATAAGTTTTTATCTCCTGGTCAAAACTTATGCATCGATGAAAGTTTGATGCTTTGGAAAGGCAGAAAAGCTTTTAAATAATAGATACCATCTAAACTGCATAGATTTGGAGTAAAGCTCTTTATTATTTGCTATTGTTTATTTAATGCTATATTAGATTTTATAATTCACACTGGCTCAGCTACGGCAATCGATTTTAATAAAGACTTAGGTATCTCAGGATCTATTGTGACAATACTCATGAAGCCGTATTTAGGTAAAGGACATAATTTATTCGTCGATAATTGGTATACGAGCCAAGCGTTATTCTAAGAACTGCATCACAATAAAACAGGAGCTTGTGGAACGGTTCGAAGGAACAGAAAAAAAACACCAAAATTTCAAAAATTAAAAAAGTGTTAGGTTGTTTCTTATCATACCGACAAGTTATTGTGTATGAAGTGGCAGGACAAACAAGACTTGCATATGTTATCCACTACATACAAAGAAGGTATGGCAGACACCGGAAAATTTGATGCAAGAACTGGCATCAATATACAAAAACCAATTGTAGTAATTGATTACAACAAATTTATGAGCGCTGTTGATAAATCAGATATGCAGATAAATTATATAGAATGTGTGCGCAAAACTATTAAGTGATACAAGAAATTCTTCTTCCACTTAGTCGTTCTTTTAGTTCTGAATTCTTATATTTTATATAAATTGAAAACTGGCAAAAAAAACAAAATTACCAACATTTCGAACTCAATTGGTGATAGAAATCATAATGAAAAATGGTAAGGACATCGGTTCTGGAAGAAGAATAAGCGATCAATCTCATGCAAAAAGACTAATAGACCGGCATTTTATAAGTCCTATTGTCACAGAACCTGGTAAAAGTCTAATTAAGCGTCAATGTGTCGTTTGTAGCCACACATCAAGAAAATAAAAAATGAAAAAAGACAATGCATATGAATGCGTAAAATGTAATATTGGCTTATATTTGATTGATTGTTTTGAAAAATATCACACTGTAATTTTTAAAAACTTTTTAACGAAAAACAAATAAAATTTATTTTGTAAAAAATAGCCGCGGTCAAAGGGTTAAAATTGTAAATTATTTTATTCAGAAAATACTCATTTTTCTCAATTATTTGTATTTTTACATAATATAAGCACATTGTTCATTTGAATGATTGTTTTTAATATTAAGAGTTTTCAAACATTGTAATAAAAATGTCTTTTTAAAAATCAGTTTTTTATGGATAATTCTAAAAGAATACTTTTCAACATTTAAGTCAATAAAACATTTTTTTTTAAATTATTCTAAACTTATGAAGTTCATAAACATATTATATTTTAAGATTTATCGTAGATTTATGCAAAAATGTTTGTTAAAATTAAATATTATCTTCATATATGACTTTTTTTAACTGTACAGAATTTATTTGGAAATGGAACCATAAAAAATAATTTTTGTTAGGAAAATCTTAATTTCATTAAAATTTATTTCTTGGCATCTTAAAGTGTTACAGATTTGGGGCTTTTTATCTGTTACAGATTTCGAGCTTTTTAACTGTTACAGATTTAGAGATTTTTAACTGTTACAGAATTTGCTTTTTTAATTATTACAGATTTGATGCTTTAAAATGTTACAGATTTTGCTTTTTTAATTGTTACAGATTTGATGCTTTAAAATGTTACAGATTTGGCTTTCTATCTGTCACAGATTGAGCGCTTATTAACTGTTGTAGATTTCGGGTTTCTTTGAATTTCACAGATTTGGCGCTTTTAACTATTATAGATTTGGCGCTTTTAAAATATGACAGATTTGACGCTTTTAACTTATACAGACAAAATTTTTTAACTATTACAGATTTTCAACTTTAAAATGTTACAGATTTGGCTTTTTAACTGTTACAGATTTGATGATTTCTAACTGTTACAGATTTTGCTTTTTAACTGTTATAGATTTGATGCTTTCAAAATGTTACAGATTTTGCTTTTTTAATTGTTAAAGATTTCATGTTTTAAAATGTTACAGATTTTCAACTTTAAAATGTTACAGATTTTTTACTTTTACCTGTTACAGAATCGGCTTTTTAACTGTTATAGATTTAGCGCTTTTTAACTATTACAGATTTGCTTTTTAACTGTTACAGATTTGCTTTTTAAATGTTACAGATTTTGCTTTTAACTTTTACAGATTTTGCTTCTTAAATTGTTACAGATTTGGCTTTTTAACTGTTACAGATTTTACCTTTTAACTGTTATAGATTTCATTTTTTAAAATATTACAGATTTTTATATTAAAATGTTACAGATTCGGCTTATTAACTGTTACAGATTTTGCGCTTTTTAACTGCTACATATTCGATTCTTTTTAACTATTACAGAATTTAAACTTTTAACTGTAACAGATTTGGCTTTTTAACTGTTACAGATTTGGCGCTTTTTAACTGCTACAGATTCGATTCTTTTTAACTATTACAGAATTTAAACTTTTAACTGTAACAGATTTGGCTTTTTAACTGTTACAGATTTGATGCTTTCTAACTGTTACAGATTTAGCTTTTTAACTGTTACAGATTTGATGCTTTCCAACTGTTACAGATTTTGCTTTTTTAACTGTTACAGATTTGGAGCTTTAAAATGGTACAGATTTGGCTTTTTAACTGTTACAGATTTGATGCTTTTTAACTGTTACAGATTTGGCTTTTTAACTGTTACAGATTTGATGCTTTCTAACTGCTACAGATTTTGCTTTTTTAATTGTTACAGATTTCATGTTTTAAAATGTTACAGATTTTCAACTTCTAAATGTTACAGATTTTTTACTTTTAAATGTTACAGATTCGGCTTTTTAACTGTTACAGATTCGCTTTTTAAAATGTTACAGATTTAGCTTTTAACTTTTACAGATTTTGCTTCTTAAATTGTTACAGATTTGGCTTTTTAACTGTTACAGATTTGATGCTTTCTAACTGTTACAGATTTTGCTTTTTTAACTGTTACAGATTTCATGTTTTAAAATGTTACAGATTTTCAACTTTTAAATATTACAGATTTTTTACTTTTAAATGTTACAGATTTGGCGCTTTTTAACTATTACAGATTCGGTTATTTTTTACCATTAAAGATTTTCAACTTTTAACTGTTACAGATTCGGCTTTTTAACTGTTATAGATTTGATGTTTTTTAACTGTTACAGATTTGGCTTTTTAACAGTTACAGATTTGATTCTTTCAAAATGTTACAGATTTTGCTTTTTTAACTGTTACAGATTTCGCTTTTTTTATTTTTACAGATTTGATGCTTAAAAATGTTACAGATTTGGCTTTCTATCTGTCACAGATTGAGCGCTTATTAACTGTTATAGATTTAGAGTTTCTTTAAATTTCACAGATTTGGGGCTTTTAACTGTTACAGATTTGGTTTTTTAACTGTTACAGATTTTGCGATTTTAAAATATCACAGATTTGATGCTTTTAACTTATACAGACAAAGTTTTTAAACTATTACAGATTTTCAACTTTTAAATTTTACAGATTTAGCATTTTAACTGTTACAGATTTGGCTTTTTAACTGTTACAGATGTGATGCTTTCTAACTGTTACAGATTTTTATTTTTTAACTGTTACAGATTTCATGTTTTAAAATGTTACAGATTTTCAACTTTTGAATGTTACAGATTTTTTGCTTTTAAATGTTACAGATTCGGCTTTTTAACTGTTACAGATTTGGCGATTTTTAAATGTTACAGATTCGGTTATTTTTTACCATTAAAGATTTTCAACTTTTAACTGTTACAGATTCGGCTTTTTAACTGTTATAGATTTGATGCTTTCTAAATGTTACAGATTTCGTGTTTTTAAATGTTACAGATTTGATGCTTTTTTAACTGTTACAGATTTCGTGTTTTAAAATGTTACAGATTTTGTTTTTTTAACTGTTACAGATTTGGAGCTTTTAAATGTTATGGACTTGGACCTTTTTAACTGGTAGAGATTTAGTGCTTTTATAACTGATCCAATTATTATTTTATTAATAAAATTTACCTAAAAATACGTATAATGCACATTTTAAATTAATATTTTTTTCAATGATATGTTTCATATTCTATATAGATTTATTTATTACTGATTAGATTCATTATAGAGCTATTAATCTACATTACTATCTTACTACATAATTGTTGCTGATATGGTCTAGAATAATACACAAAAAGTTTTAAAAAAGCGCAAAATTTTAGACCTTATCGAGAAACATCACAGACCGTAATATTTTATATTCGACTTAACTAAGTAAATTCATGTTATTTTCCATTCATTTACTAATAACGCTCATTATAAACCTTATATCTTTATCTGTTATTTTTCAAGAAATTCAAAATCCTTACTTGCATATAATATTATTCTAAAATATAGCAATATTGGATGTGAATTAGTGAATACTATGACGTATCAATAATATTTACTTAAACGGAGACAAAATAAGGACAATTTATCTTTAATGATTTTAATAAAAAAAACCATTGGAATGATATTTTTTTATTCATAAATAGCATCTATAGAACTTTCAATCATTATTTTTATTAGCAAAAGAACTATAAACTTGCATTTTTTAATACCTTGAGTGATAATATTTATATGCTTTGTCCCATGTTATTTGGAGGTAAAATTGTTATGGAAATTAAATATAGAAAGTGGGACCTATAAGTTGTTTCCTGATACATATAACAGCTACCGTCTTAAAAAAAACATTCAAAACATAAATTGACTTGATTAAGATTCATATTTTTATCAAAGAGATTGTTTTTCATGTATTCTAAGTTGGCTAAATTTGTCGTATTTTTCTTAATCAAGTAGTCATACTTTTTAATAATTTTCTAAATTTTGGTATTTAAATAATCAGATTTTTCGCCCTTTTTCTGTATACTTAACCAAAATATGTAATGATTTTTATTTCCTATGTTTACATACACTGTTTGACAACATAATTCTATTTTTTGTTCTGATTAACACGTTTCATAGCATAATGGATAATTTAGTTTTTCTTTCAAGTAGAAAACTAAATTCATTAGATTTTTTTTAAAATCATTAAGTAGGGTATTCTTAAAATATGAATGATGGACGTTATGTAATATAAAGGAATTAGTATTAAGCTTAAGTTAGGGTTCATATGCTAAAAGATTTATCAGTATGTTTCATAGTAAATACTATTTGTACTCAATAAAATTTCATTCGATCAACTAATTCTTTGTTTTCTGAATCAACCATATACTTATAATTTATTTGATATTAACTGAAAACTATTTGATTCTGATTCAGAAGTATTATTACTTTATTAAAATTTTTTCCGAATTGTCTTCATAAAAGATATATAAGGAAATGTCATTGAAACCATCTTATCTTACATGGTAAACTCCATTAGTTCTTTATCATTGTAAAAAAAGGGAAATCTATATATCACACATCAAAAACACATTTTATTATTCAATTTTGGTCAAACTTGAAAAATTAATAGAGATCTTAATACTAAAACACTTAAATATAAAAAATTCGGATCAATTACGTTTTTCCCCCCAGGAGGAAAAAACGCAATTGTAAATTTTTAATCAATATTGATTAAAAAATATTATAATTTTTTTAATCCTTGAAATTTTTTAACCCATAATGATGCCAACTGTGTATACTCAGGTAACTGAAAGATTATCCTTTGGAAATATCAAAAGCGTAATTGAGTACCTGCAACACAACGGAATTTTAATGAATGTCTACATTCGACAATTTTGTTTTTGTAGCTGCAATTTAGTTCCTTATACAAGCAATAAAGATTGTAAGGATTTTCTTTGTTTGACCAGAGGTTGTACAGCATACAAAACATACAAAAGTGTGAGAGAAAAATCCATCTTTGAACGATATAAATTTTTAATTAAAAACAGGATTTAAATTTTGTTGGAAATTGACATTTGCACAGACAGACATAGACACGTCAACAAATTGATATTCATGAAAAAATCTTAATTGACTTTTTTGATGATCTAAGAATACTTTGTGTTGAATATTTCAAATGTAATCCAATTATACTCGGTGGACCGGGTGTTATATGTCAAATAGATGAAAGTCTATTTAGGCATAAACCCAAGTACCATCGAGGTAGGGAAACAGAGTCTAAAATATGAGTATTTGGTATCGCTGATACTTCTTTTTGTCCATCTAAAATTTTTGTTACAATTGTACCTGATAGAAGTGCTCAAAAACTTTTACTTTTAATTCAAAGTGTTTGCCGATCCGGAACAATTATACGTAGCGATAAATGGTCAGCATATAGAAATATTGCCTGTATGGGATTTAAAAATATGGCAGTAAATCACAGCCTACATTTTGTTGACCCAGTTTTCGGTGGTCATACGCAAAATATAGAATCTTGTTGGGCCAGGCTGAAGCAGATAATAAAAAAAAGAATAGTATTATTGGTGAAAAATTAATGTTGTATTTGAATGAATGGATGTGGAAAACAAACGTTTTTAATAACGACTGGGACAAGCTTATAAATTTAATTATAATAAAATTTGACATAATTTTATTTAAATATTGTTTATATTTTATTTAATATTTAATCAAACGTTCTTAATACTTTTAGCGGGAGGGGGTGTAGGTTAAAAACACAATTAATCCAAAAAATCTTTATTTTCTGAAAAACAGTTGCAAAAACACAACCTTAGGCCATTATCAAAAAATCTTCAAATTTATCACTCTTTTAACCATCATTTTCCTCTTTTATAAACTAAACTCACATAATAAGTAAAAAAAACTAATGTCAAAATTAATTTCCACTATTATAGTTTCAAAAAAAAAATTAATATTTTTCACCGTAAACTCCATCTTTCCAAAAATAGAAATATGCAACATCCCCTTCAACCAGGGCAAAAGGAATCAAAACTTCAGTGTCATATTGTGAATTTGTATAAAAACTTAAATCTTTAAAATTCGGCTTAAGAAACGACATGAAAAACTTTTGAGCGTTTGTTTGGAATGCCTTAGCCCTTAAATTATTTAATTTATCTACCTTTCTGCATCAGTAGCTTCCAATTTTTCCTTTATTCTTTTCATATAATCTTTCAATGCTAATGCATAATCTTTAAAGTTAAAACCAAACTCGATCAAGTTATGGTGCAATACAATATTATAACCGGATTCAACATGTGCATCATAAGTTTCAACCGGTTTGTCATCTGGATTCTTTTCTCCACTGAATCCAGCATCAGCAGTTCCAGTACCAATATCGAAATTCTCTGATATAACAATTCTCTAAAAATTTAAATCTGATTACATCAGCCCTAACCTTATACACGACATCATCAATCAATTCCACAGGATAACCATCAGAAAATAATTCTTCGTGAGAAAAAATATCCTTATATATGTACATTTTTTGTGCTAATAATAATTAAATACACGCTTAAACGAATAAATACGAGTACAATTTTTATTTTCCATTTTTTATCTATTTAATTTTTATTGTTTAAAATAAACTTTGATATTCTAAATAAAATAAAAAATACTTTTGCAAAAGATTAAGACTCGTTTCTATTCGTTAATTATATGAAATGTTATGATTCGGCTTTTTTTAAATTTAATATTTATAAATTTATTTATTTTACATCCAGTAATTTCATTTTTTTGATTTTAAGTACTAATTATTTTTTTAACTCGTAAATCATCGGGTATCAATAAAATAAAATGTTTTATACATACACTGCTTTAATTATCTTATTTTTTATAACGGCCTTCTTAAATTAGTACAAGTTTTTATTTTTACTGCCTAAAATTTTAGACTATACAGTCATCCGTCGTTTTTCCGGAAATAAATAAACACGAAAAATTTTGTGCGGATAATAAGGTATTTTATATTTCCGGATAAATAAGGCACTTGTTCGGAATCCCCCCGGTTATCAAATTATGATATTTTTTTTCACATGACCGATAAAAAAAAACTTTAAACTAATAGAAAACGAAAAACTAGCATATGAATACTACTTTGAGGTTGGGTTGCTGCCAACAAAAAAATATTGTTGCGGGAATATTCTACTGCCAAATTTTAGAACGACAAAAAGGCTAGTGGATACTACTTTCCTGTGTCCAGTAAATAAGTGTAAAAAAGAAATATCTGTAAAACATGGAGCTTTCTTTTCAAAATCTAATTTTACAGATTGGTAAAATTTTTCCAGTCATCTTTTATTTTTCACAAAATGAAACTTCTTTTGCTTCGTTAAACAGAAAAAGGCAAATAAAAAGTGATGAAACAATCCTAAATTAGCTTTCCTTTTGTAAAGAAGTCTGTTCACTTTGGTTGAAAAACAATGCTGTATTAATAGGTGGCGAGGGGAAAGAAGTTGATATTGATGAAGAATTGTTGGTTAAAAGAAAATATAACCAAGGCCACAGTGTAAGAGAGCTATGGGTTTTCGGAATGTACGATGTTGAACTCAAAAAAGGAGTGTGTGTATAAGTAGAAAATAGAATACGAGAAGTTTTGTTACCGTTGATACAGAATTACTTTGTACCTTGATCAATAATTACAACTGACGAGGCAAGAGTATATGCCAATTTAAACGTTTTTGGTTACCACCATAAAACAATAAACCATTCTATTGGTCAGTTTGTTGAGTATGCTAGCAATGCCACCACAAATCACGTTGAAAGTTACTGGCAATGAGTGAAACAAGAACACAAAAAAAGATGTAAAACTCATCGCTCAACACTAGAGAGTCATCTGGCGGAATTTATGTGGAGAGTAGGATACAAAAACAATTTTATTATGTTTGTGAAAGCTGTTATTGAAATTTATCTAGCTGACTAAAATTTATTTTTTGTTTTTTTATATGATAATTTGATAGTGGGAGGAATTCCAAAGAAGCGTCAAATAAGGTAACAAAAATTATTCTTTTTTTAATTAAAAAATGCACTTATTTTTAGCTGTCTTTCCCGTAAATTTGATCTTTTCAATACAAAATCTTCATATTTATGTAAACTTTCTATTATTTCTTTTTTAAAATGCATATCATCAATAAAATCCAAAATATCGTTTTGACATAAATGTTTTTCAATAATATTTAAAACCTCTATTACTTGTAATCTAGAAACTAAATTCTGTTTTGTTTTTTTCAACAAAATTATCATCATTTAAATTTTTTACTATGAATTTTCAGTTTTTTCGGTAATAAAATCACTTTCATTTTTTATCTTGCTTTAATGTCTGAATAATTTCATCATCTTCAAAAAACCTTTATACATCTATAAATTCATCAATATTGATAAAATTTTCTGCTGTTTAATCGATTTTATTTTCAGTTAGAGTTCTATTAAATTCTTTCAAATAACAATTTTCCTTTTTGTTGCAACATCTACAACTATAATTTCAGATTTTCTGAAACAATTTTTTATTGTCACATTATCAACTAAATTCCAAGATTTGCTAATAAATTTAATCCCAGTAATCAAATCAATCTTTTTAAATATTCTTCATCTTCAGCATTTTTGACTAAAAGTTCTACTAAGAGTCATTTTTAAATTGCCTTGAACGAATGGATGAATCCACAATCCGTTTGTTGTATATGAGCAGTCATTTTTATTGAAGAAAAACAATTTTAACATGGCTCAGATTTTGCACTAGAATATGAGAGGATGCATTGTTCACCAAAAGAACTATTTTTTTACTTGATATCATTTGAGAATTAAATTCTTTTATATTTTTAGTAAAAATTACTGTAGTCCTCCACGCCTTTCGATTAGAAACATATTTTACATAAAATATTTAGATTGAAATATTCTTGGTGTATGTGCCGTGTGTATAATCTAAGGCTTGATCTT
>CAKKLC010004249.1:5185-22634 GCA_918559645.1 Ceratonova shasta | reverse complement strand
ATACGTCCCTGTTGCATTACAGCACAGAGCTATGGTGACTCTTTTTTTAATTTTTTTTACCAATTATTTCTTTTTATGCTAAAGTTCTATTGGGAGCCAATTCGTAAAAAAAAGCTGTTTCATCTAGGTTTACAATTTTATTCTCATTGTAATCTTTTGTGATATTTGCACAAATTTTGTAGCCTGTTTTACATGATCCAAGTCTTCAATTTTTGTACACTTCAAATCATATCTTTTTTTACAGTTTTGAATCCAACCTTTAGAGTATTTAAAATTAGTAATTTTTGAATATTCACCAAATATTTCGGCTTTTTTTCGTAACAAATCTTTTTTAAATAAAATATTTTTATTATTCATTTAAGTTATCAAAAAAAAATGCGCTTTCTCAGGTTCCTTTTGAGCACCACTTAATTCTTGTTAAATTTGAAGTGAAATTTTGTTCTAATGACAACCACCTTTGTTTGGCTAGTAATATATCATTAATATTTGAACCCACTATTTCAATTTTATCCTCTTTTAATATTATTTTACTTATTTTAGAAATTGTTAAAATGTTATTTTTGAGTTTTAACTGACATATCTTTTGTTTAAAAAAGATTTCAAATTGTTCGACGTTTTGTTTTCTGTCCCATCGTACAAAAAAAAATTTCTATAATTTAAAATAAATCCGGATAGCGAATCCTGGTTTAATTGAAATATTATATAGAAACAAAAACAAAAGTTTAAAAAAAATCGGGTAACCGAATTTCCGGATAAACGAGGTATCGCTGTACTAGGAAAAAATATTGGATTTCAAAATATCAAGGTGATTTCAAAATTTCACAATCAAAATCTGTATAAAAACTCTTCCACATATTTTTGAAGAGCTTTATTCAGTTTATGATTGTAAAACGACTAGTTTAGACTTATTGGGAGTGTTTAATGTTTATATGGACCAAAAATTTAGAAATAATTAGTCATTTATAGTAGATGGTAGACATGTAAAATTAAAACTTTTTACATGAGTATTTTATTTTATTCTATTCTAGACAAAAATGTTACCGAAATAAATATCAAGTATCCAGACTGAAGAATAAATTTCAAAAATCATTTTTCCTATAAATTAAACTAAAAGTATTATATTATATAGAAGCTGAATAAAAAAATTGAAATTTTCAAAAAATGAGATTAATCCGATCAAGTGAAGAATTTTCCCTGGGCCCTAAAAATAAATATTTAATAAAAATATATAAAATATTATTTTAATCCTTAATTTATTAGGTTGTATTGATGTCAAAGTGGTTTCTTACAAGCTCAATTGTTTTTTAAATGGATCCACATTTACATTATCCATCCACATATACTGCACAAGATAATACTGTAATAAATCCTTTTTAATACGTTTAATTTCTTTACTTCTTTGTTTTTGTTTGGCTTAATACTACTCATCATGTTTGGTAATGTACTGTGGTTATAGGCTGAAAAAAGTGGAGAGAGTGTTTAAATCTTCAAAAAAAATAAAATTAAGATCTCTTGATATATTATTGTAAGCTGAGCATTCATCACTGCGAATTACAGTCCCAAGTAAGTATATCTGTCTTATGATTGGAATAAGTGGTAAAACTCAACTATTTCAAACAACAGAAATATAACATTTGCTGAAGTAAAACTTGTGTCCTTTAGCCCAGATACTCATATCTGGACATCTAAAGCTATTCCCCTATGATTTTTGGGCTTGTGACAAAAATAACTTTCATCGATTTGAACTCTTACACCGTCACCGTGTAATATTATTGGGTTTTGATTCAAATATTTTTCACAAACTTTAAAAATGACGCATTAAATTTTAAAAAAGTGTTTTTAGACAGACTAAATTGCTTTCTAGCCTCAAAAATTCGCTTCTTCTTCAATAAACTGTAAATTAATTCAAGCAGGTTTTTCCCTGTCAATTTAGAATAAAAAAAACACTCTCACAACGTATGCATATGGTTGTTTTATATTTTTGACAGTTCTTATTCATACATTTAAACACTTTTGCGTCTTGTATTCTATTGCAAACATATAATCCCATTGCAGAGGAACAAAAAAACCACGTAAAGTGTTTTTAAGAAGCTTCTTCTAAATAAAGTAATTTCTTATAGCGCTGTTCTCATATGCTGGCAAGGTTCACAAAAAGTTCCCAAATTTAGTTGGCATTTGTTCAAGGGTTTCTTTATTTTTAATTACACAAGTGAATTATTTCCCCTTGAGAAAAATTTCTTACTTGATTTTTAATTTATTGATTTATATTTAAAATGCATACTCAGCAATCTATAGTATAAACTCTCCATTTTTTAATGTTTACAAAACTAGTTAGTTTAACAATTAATATTATGATGTTTAATTAAATGTGATAAAAGAGTATTTAGTTCCTCTCTAACTTCCATACATATAATAATGATTATAAAATATTCTTCCACCATTGTATTCTTTTTAAGATATATTTAACCACTATTTTTAACAAAATTATAAATCTTCAATTTCTACTTTGATATCATATCTGCAATGATTTTTTCTCTCTATTTATATTCATATATAAAAATGAAAAAGAAGTAAGTTTTAAAGTTCATTTATTATTTTAAATTATAATTTGAAAGTTTCTGTAATTTTTTATTTTTTATTTCCTCATATTTTTGAGAAAGTTTAATAATACGTACATCTTATCTGTTTCTTTAAATCGGAAATTAGCTTCGGTTACTTAAAAATCTATTAACAATTTTGTTTGATAAATTATTATTTTTATGATTAAAAAAGCATAATTTAATATTTTTTAATTTCTGGATAACTAATTTTTAAATAAGTAATGAAAAATACCAATTTACCGAAAACTGTTGTATATTATCATCTTACGCCTGGATGAATTAATTTAAAAAAAGTTTATCCATAAATAAATTGGGTTTGAAATAATTTATAATGGTAAAAGAGAAAAATAAGATGAATGGTTTTATCTATAAAGTAATGCGACTACTAAATAGTAACGTCTAAGTTGACTGTTGAATATTTAATTAGTTTATCTGTAACAATAAAAATATGATTTAAATTTAATTTTTTTTTAATAAATTAATAAAAAATGGCCCATTTACACAAAAACCTAAATTATGTCAGTTATGCATACTATAATTAATAAAAAAAATATTTATATGTTGATTTTTAATTTAAATAAACTGGTTATATCATAAACTTGTATTTTAATAAAATATAACTTCTTATAAATTGAATGTTTATTCTTGCTTTTATTATTATATGGTTACTCTTGTTCTATTTTATAATTTTCATTTCGTTTCTTCTTATGAAAATGATTATGCTTGTTCTTTTCTCATGATAAAAGAATGTTATTCTGGTGCATTAATTATAAAGTTTTGTAAATAAAATTAAAATAATATTATTCTCCATGTTATTCATTTGCTTTATGTGATTTAACATTTAGAAAACGTTAATATATAATCAATTTCTGAATTTTAGCCTAGTCGGATCCGACATATTTATTTTCTAGTGTATAGTATCTGTAAGAATTCTTGTATTTTAAGTTTCTCCGTCACTAAATTTTGGAATATGCTTTTGAATCTGATAGAAAAACAAAATGTAGAGAGATTATTGAACCCATTTTGTATGCCAATCATTAAACAGGGCTGTTACATCAAATTCGTACACTACCATTAAGACTTCCTACAAAAATAAAATTAAAAAATATATTTAAGTGGCAATTTATCATAAGCTATTCTAATTTCTCTTTTCTTTAGCCTGTAATAGCTGTCACAATGTTAACATAATATATTTTCAATTCAGATTCCATAGCTTTAAATAATTAAATTTCATAAACTATTTGGGCTTTTCAGATAATTTATCTATTTGCTCAATATGGTTTAGATTTGATTTATAGATGTTTAGTTTGGTGGTATATAGAGTATTTTGTTCTGGTTATGTTAAAAATTTTTGTTGATAATTTAAAACTTTTAAAAGCACCATTTTCAATTACAAATACACAGTTTTAACTTCTTTTTCTTTAAATATTGCAAAAATGTCCATAAGATAGGTAATAAATTTTTCCTTGTTAAAAACGGAGCTACGTATTTATTTATAAAGCATTTTGTTTCGTTTAATTGTACAACAAATTGATATATTCCTTATTATAAGTACTGGAATAGTGAAATCTTGTGTAATTCCAAAATGCGCTCTTTCAAATTTCGTTCTAATACTTACTAAAAAGCCAGATTTAACATCAGCTTTTATTTTATTAATTTCTTTTAATTTTTATTATTTTTTTAAAAAATTGTTACGTCTCATAAAGAGTGTACCTTTTTATGAGACAAATATTAAACCTTTATTAACAACTCATTTGCGAAATTTGAGTCTATTTTCAAAGAATGGCAATATTAAGAAGACATTTAACGTGTTCTTCATGTAATATTTTCATGGATATCAAGACTTACAAAAGGAATAAAGATTAGTATGCTTTCCGCTGTATGAATAAAAGTTTTGAAGGTTATAAAAAATACCATACTATATTAAAAGAATCTATTTTTGAAAAATATAAATTTGATTTAAAAATGGATTTTAAGTGATTATGGAAATGGGGTTTATTTATAAAAAAATTTTTATATTTAGACGAAATTTATTTCTATGATAAAGTTCTAATTGTTTTTGTTGATGATTTATGTTTGCTTTTATGAAAGTTATTATGTGTTGAATCCCATTCAAATTGATAGTGTAATAGTCCAGATTGATTAAAGCTTGTTCCGTCATAAGTCTAAATATCATAGAAGACGAGCAACACTGAATAAAATATAGGGTTTCGGAATTTATGATACGTATTATAAACACGCAAAAATTTATTTAAAACAAGTTGAAAACCGTAAGCTGCTAATTTGATTCTAATTATAAATACTATTGTAAGGCCTTGTAGCATTATAAATTATGATATGTGGGTGCCGTATCGTTCCTTTTCTCAAAATTTTAAACATCATACTGTCAACACATTTTACATTTTATTCATCTTTAAACCAATGTTCATACTCAAAAAATTGAAAGTTATTGGAATAAAGTAAAAATTAGTATTAAACCAAACATGGTATATTTAGTGAAAAAATGCATTTATAATTAAACGAATGGATGTGGAGATAATTTTTTTAACAATTATTTTAATAATGTTTTACAATTAATTAAAATATAATTTTTTACTTGTATTTTTATTTTAACATATCTAAATATCAGTTTTTATTTTTTTAAAGGCGGAAAAAAGACGTAAGATCCAAGAAGCCTACTTTATCAAGAAAAATAACGTTTTCAACCGAATAATTTTCTTAATTTTTAATATAATTTCTAGCATAAAAAAGTATTTCAGGATTGTAATTTGCTTAATTCATGCTTTCAGCAACTTTTTTTAGCATTTTTTGTGAATAGTGTATGTTTTTACACGATTAAAGATCGTTGTATCACAAACACGGATTGAATTGAATTCGCTAGATATACATTGTGACTTTTTTTAGTCAGACCGTGCAATTAGAATCCACAAACTTCTTATTTTCTCCTTTATTTGATTTGTTATTTTTTAATTCCTGGAACCTCCTCTGGTGTGTTGACCACAATTACCATTATCCAAGTATCTTTTGTAAATACTACTTACTGTTTTTTTTGAAGATATTCATAATAAGAAACGAAAGATAATAATGATCCACTTTCCAACGCGGTTAAAATTCTTGCTCTATCTTCTAAAGTTATTATTATGTAAGGTCTTCTATTTAAACTGTTTTTGATTGTGTTTTCATTTTACTCAATGGTTTCATTCGGCATGGTTTTTTTTGTACGTTTTAGAAATGAGGATGTACGAATTTGATGTAAAAACTCTATAAATGAATGTAATTGTAGGTTCTTCAGATTTAGTTATATAGACTAACATGGGTGTTTTTTTTTCCTAAATTCTTTTTAAATAAGGTAATAAAGCTGGAAGAATCTTTTTTTTTATTACTTTTTTATGATATATAAAGTATATCACCTTGATCTTGTGACCATTTCAAATTAATAGCCATAATTTCCTAAATTTTTAACGTGCTCTTACTGTTGGAAAAATTGAGGTCTTCCTTAACTGAAACGAACAAATAATTTTTCTGATTAGAATCCAATCAAAAAAAATTTATAATTATTATAACCAAAAGGTTTTTTTTTAAATTTATATTTTAATATTTAAAACAACGCCTTCAAATTTCCATTAACTTGGCGCATGAGCAATGTTATCTTGTAAACTATTTTTTTGCTAGATTAAATTCGATGTTAAAATAAAATAGTTTTATACATCTATAAATCTAAAATAAAAAATAGTTTCTTCAAAAATAAATAAAACTCCTTGTGTAAAAAGCGCACAATCGGTATTTTCCGAATATTTGAGTTGTCACGTTTGAAATGGTGAGCACAAAGAATAAAGTAGTTTATGTTTGAATTTTCTTAAGAAAGCATCGGGTGATAACTTGAATAATCATCTCCAGCTTGTTTTGAAAAGTGGAAAATATACTCTAGGTATGAATTCTACTCTGGAAACTATCAAGTACGGGAAAGCTAAGCTGGTTATAGTTTGTAATAATTTACCCCAAACAAAGTAAGAATTTATAAAAAACCCCACTAGTGTAGTAATAATTGTTGTATTATTATAAGGACATGTGGAAAATTAAAGTCCTTAAACTGTGAAGCAGTTTGAGGATACAGATATTTAATTTAATTAGTGATAATTTATTTTTAGATTGGGTGAGGTATTATATTGTGCTCTAATTCTAAAAACTAGAGTTTTGTTTTATCCAGGAACAAATGTGGAACTTGGAACTGCTTGTGGAAAATACTTCCCAATATCAACCTTAAGTATAATTGATGCTGGTGATTCGGATATATTAAAGTTTGAAGCATGAACATGTTTAGTATTTTTAAGGGTATTTTTTCTATAAAGGTTGTGTTTTATAGATTTTGTCGTAAAATCAGAAACTGATTTCTCTGTAAATTTATTTTAGACTTGGTCAAATTAATAATTGGTTAACAATTTTAAATCGAAAGGATGATTTTTTTCAAATTTTATTTGGATTTTGTATATTTTTACTCTGGTAAGTTACAAAACTGTTGTTATAGATTTTTGATTGTTATTTAATAAAGTTGAGTTAAAAATATCACGTTTTGAATTATAAACAAACCTGATGGTTAGTATTTTTTTTTTGAAAGTAAAAAATGCAAGTTTTTTATGAATATGTTTATGAACTTTAAGAGTGTTAGCATTTTTACTTAAAATTTTCATGTATTCATATTTGAAAAGATACTTATTTTTCCTTAAATAGAACGAAATTTAAAAAGAAAAACATGATTTATAAGAACTAAATAACAATAAATCAAGAATTTGTACAAAATTAATTAAAGGAAAATTTTTTGGTCATTTTGATTGAAAAGATATTTCACATTTTATCCTAAAATGTGTATAATTTACTAAATTTAAAAAGATATATATTAAATTAGTAATATGAGAAATAACACGATTAGATATATTTTATATTACAAATGTAAAAAAATGGTTAATTATGGATCGATTATATGAATATTATTCAAAATTTTATTGTTCTATATTAATATTTAGTTTCATTATAATTCTATTTTTACAATAGATTTAGCTTATAACTAAAGGAAAGAATAATTTTATTATACATGTATGATAAAAAAAATTGATAATATGGTTTTTATAACTAATTTAGTTATTCAAAACAAAAGAAACCCAATATATTAGATTAATTTAATTCAAATATGGAAAATAAATGAAATATCAATTGGTATAAATACTTAATATTTTTATATAATTAGATTGAAATAAAACCATATATATTAAACCTAATCAAAACTGAAACTATATTCAATTTATTATTGATATTTCATATTCATATATATTTAAAGATTTCTTGAAGAAATTAAAATTATACATAGGTGGTTGAAAATACAAGAATCACATACGTAAACATAAAAAAATTTAAAAAAATAAGTCCTTTTCCATTATTCTATTGTATTTTATCCTTTGGTAAAATTCTTCAGATTTGTATACGATATTCATTTGATTTCAAATCTCTTTACTAGCAAATTTATCATCAAACCTTACATGTGTTTTTTTCTCAAATTCTTAATTTCTACGCTTACAACAAAATTCTCCGAAATAGTTATACTTTTTTTGTTATATTTAGTCATAACTTGACTAATATTTATAAGATCTTATAAACATTGATTTTTCGATACATCAGAATCCTTTTATTTGATTATTTAAGTTTACCCTTTTATTTACAAAAAGTTTTAAAATCTTTAAGTAGCTCTGCCTATATTTTTTCTAGATTACCTTTTTAATTTGATTAGTAAAGTCTGGTTTGATTTTAATACAAAATTTGATAAATTTCAGGAATACTTTTGAACTCTAGACCTGATATTTCCAAAGTATTGTAGAAGGATTTAAAGAGGTAAAATTGTATACTAATATAGGTCAAATTCTCTATTGATGAATTTTTTTTTAATTAATCTAACTGGAAAACATAATTATCATTTTCCTAACAATATCTACATTGTTTAAGATCCTTCAGCAACATTTTTTGCGGTAATGCCTTGTTATTTACCCCGGGTTTTAAAAATACATATAAAAGACCTTAAAAAGTATATGGCTATTTTGAACTTGAATAAAGTCGATGCAACAATAAACTTTCTTATTTCTTGTGGCCTATTACATAGAACGATAGACTGTTTAAAATGCGGATCCGTTATAAGTATGAGTCATTCTGTTAAATTCTTTGATGGAACAAGGTTCTGACGTTCGTGACTATACTGAAAAGAATATTGGATAAGAAAATATACATTTTTTGAGAACAGCAATCTAATATTAGAAAATATTCTAATGTCAATTTATTATTTGAAATAGAAAGAGTGCTCTGAAAAAAAAATACATGAAAATAATATGCACAGAAAATCTCATTTCTGAGTCGGTTCTTTAAGGATGTCTATAAAGAGTAGTGCAAATTAAAAAATCAGTTCGTGTTTAAAAGAAAGTATGAGGAGCAAAGCGAGTACACACTCAGTGGGTCTTTTGAGTCATAGATTGCTCTACAAAGGAATGTTTAACGGTTCCAGTGGAGAGATAAGACGCTGAAGCTCTCTTACCAATAATACAGCATTATACAAGATCATGAAGCACTATAGATTCTAATCTTTGGAGAGCTTTTAAGTGTTTAGGTTTCTATGGTTACCAACATCTTATGGTTAATCATCAGATTTATTTCGTTGATTTAGCTACTAGAGAAAACACCAACAGAGTAAAAAGTATTAGCATGAGCGCCAAAGGGAGAAACAAAAGAGTATGTTAAACATTTCGAAAATCTAGTCTCTTATCTAAATGAGTTTATGTGGCGTCATAAAATCAGTTGCACACGATTCAAGGCAATAATTGTCGATATTAAGAATATTTATGAATAAAAAGCAAAGAAATCAGTTATCTCTTTTAAATTTTTTTATAGTTTGTACTATAATGACATTTACACTAATTCATGTTTAATTTGCACACAATTTAAGGCAATAATTGACGATATTAAGAATATTTATGAATAAGAAGCAATAATTTCAATTATCTCTTCAAAATTTTGTTATAGTTTATACTATAATGACATTTACACTAATTCATGTTTAATTTGCACACGATTCAAGGCAATAATTGTCGATATTAAGAATATTTATGAATAAAAAGCAATGATTTCAATAATCTCTTTTAAATTTTTTTATAGTTTATACTATAATGACATTTACACTAATTCATGTTTAATTTGCACACAGGCTAGTTGCGAATTTTTTTCGAATTTTTCTCCATATACTTTTTAATGTCTTTTTATATATTTTTTTTTAACCCAGGGGGAAATAACAAAGAAGTACCTTTTTTGCTTTTGAAGTAAATTAAAGAAACTGTAACAATAAAAATTTTAGGTTCAAGTGCAAAAGAATAAAGTATATTGCAAAAAAAAAACAGAAAATTCTCAAAAAGTTAAATCTAATGTGCCTTAATTCTTAATGTTTAGATTAAATTCAAATAATTTTACTTCTTAAAGGTATAATCGAAAAATATTTTTCTAAAAAATTAAATGTACACTTGCCAATAGTTTACAATTTTATAGAAAATATATGAGAATGACAAATCATATATCAGGAAAAAAAGTTATAGAAGATCAAAACTTATAATTATTATTGAATTTGCAATAGGAAACAAATTTCCAAATAGACTGTTTCAAGACATATAAGATCTGAAGGTTAATATTCTTTTTCCTTAAAAAAAATTCATCTTAATTCTTGCTTTATATTATATGGAGATTTTCAAGAGTTTTAAAAATGATCAATTGGTTATTATATAATTACTATAGTGTAAACTTTAGAGATGAATGCAGATTTAAACTCATGGTCTCATTGATAGTAAAAATTTAAAAAAAGGATCTAACAAGTTATTCTGTCATTAATATCACACCTATAAAAATATTTTTAAATAGTAGCGTAATAATATTACATGTTTTTCATACAGAAGACTTGGATGACTTGTTTAGTTATATAAAACAATAAATAATATAAGTTTTATTCAAGTTTTATATGAATCTTTATTAAATATGGTTATAAATACATGTTTACATTCTAATAAGTTAATGTTTTATTAAAAAACATTATTGTAATGATAATTTACCGGATCAATCACAAAACTTAATCCTATTGTAAATTTCGCTTATTTAATAAGACAAAATTTATATAATTTATACCTACAAATAAGAATGATCTTTTTTATAAAATCAAGTAAAACTAGTATGAAATAGCGCAAACAATATCGAGAATCTTGTAAACATTTTACCTTTAAGAATAAAATATATAAATAAACATTTTTGTTCTATTTTTTAACATTTTCAAATTGGAATTTTGAATTTTAAATCAAAATCTTTGTTACATGATCTTGAAAAATAATCTAAAATATTGGCACAAATACGTTTGTATATTTCTATTATTTTTATAAGAATTATTTTTAAAGATAAATAAAAAAAAAATAGTTAATAATATATTAAAAAAATATATAATTCTCTTTATCACCATATATATATAATTTTTCGTACAAGAATATATCAAAAGCCACTTAAAAGTAATTTATAAATAAGTAGTATATATTGCTAATTTAATATTAAATTGTAAAACAGCTCATTAATTTAATCTTTTGTTTCCATTTAGAGAATTTATTTATTACAGTAATAAAAAATGGAATAATTATTTGTTTCATGAACCAAAAAGATTCCCATCTTATTAATTGAACTATGGTACAAAACTACTATAGCGTTTTAAATTATAAAAATATCCAATTTTAATATAAAAAAAATGTTTGCATGTGGTTTATATTAACATTTTATTCAATTTTTTTTAGGTAACATTCAAGTCTTAATGTCAATTTTAATTATTTTTACTAAATATAAATTTTTATTTGATTCATTAACTATAAAAATTTTAAAATTAAGCCCTATTTTATCAATCCAAATTTATCTTCTAAACTAGTTTCGATTTAGCTAGTTTAAAAGGTCCATATTATATTTAATCGAACTTTTAAAAAATTATTTTTATCCAGCCACTATTATAAGAGTGGTAGAAGACAATTATGTGTTGTTTTTGGCTTGATACTACATCATCGAATTTATGAGTTTTGTTTAAAGCAATTTTATTTTGGCAATATATTTATAATGACTTTACGGTTTTACATTAAAAATCATAGTTTCAAATAATAGTATTTTCAATTTTTAATTATCCCAGAGATATGAAAAAGGGACCAGATACTAATAGTTTATATAAAAGACTAGTTTAAAATGAAAACTTTAGAAGTATTTTTTTGTAGGGTATAGCTTTGATGTATATAATTTCATATAAAAAAATTACAATTTAATGAAACCTTCTTTGCAAATTTGATTGGTATTATGTTTATTAATAGGTAGTTTTAATTGGATTTAGATATTCTGAAATTCTTAATAACATATATAAATCAGGAAAGCGTTAAGCGACAACTCGCCGAAAAAATAACACTTTAGAACTAATTTATTTTTTCATCAGTTAATTCCCATTTAAATATTATAGATAATGTCTTTAAATAGGCAATTTTTTTTAAAAAAATAAAGCTGCTCACTAATGCATAAATAGACTCCTCTCTTAATAGACTTTTTCGCAATATATCAAATCCGCCACTCAGCGATCTGACAATGCTAAATCTGTTTATTTCTTCTTCAGCTTGTAAAACAGAAATCAGCCTTGCAATATTTAAATAAGATATCTCTGTTTTGCTGTTAAAACTTCTATCCCAGCCTTGTAGGGAATTAAAAGTTTTCGGAATTATTATTTAATACTAGATTAGTTGCGTTCCAGAATTTCAATTGATACATAGGCTCTTTAAGAATAATTTCATTCCTATCAAATCTTCCAATATAGACAGTCTCTATGTATTCAAGAAAGTCTCTTACTTCTTTAATTTTGTTTTCCTCTTTCCATATAAGAATTAAATTGTAGACGCATCTAAAATCCTCAACTGGAATAAATGAATGATTTAAAATCATTTGTATAGTTCTGCAAATAATGTATCGTTTCTAGAGGAAGTTATTTTACCAGGTTGCTGAATTCGTTTCAAGATAGCTTGTAAAAAATGAAATAAACATCAATTGTTAGTTGCAGAGGTAAATTATTCTTCAGTCGCATTTATAAGAGCTCTTTCAAAATCACTTATTATAAATTTAGGACTTCGACCATTAAATCTTCTTATAATCTCAAAAAGTGCCTTTCTGTAAGACTCTTCTTTTTTATTCTTCATAAGAATGTAGATTAAAGGATAAGCCTTTCCAAACATTTGGGAATGAATAGAAAGTGTTTGATAAAAACCTACTGGGAGGATCTTAAAGTGCCGTCACTTAGCCACACATCACTTTTGACAACTAAATTTACTTTTTAATGAAGATGAAATATGACAAATCTTGATTTATCAGATGTTCCGCTGTCAAAATGTAAAAAGGTATTGCCGCGAAAATCTACTCTTAATGCTTCAGGTATATTAAAGTTAATTGATTCCACAAAACCTAAAATTTTATTTCTTTTCCGTCTTATATTATCCTAATAGAAGAGTAATTTGGCATTTTCCGTATTTACTCATCATCCATCTTTATAGTTTCTCTTCCTATTATTGAATGAACATGTTCACTCGTATTTACAGCCGTTTCGTTGATTTTGGCTTGTGCTCTTAATTTCGTTATTTTCTCTGTGCTTAATAAGTGGAAATGTATGACGCTTTTAGTAATCACGGGATCCATATTTAAGTGTATAGCCCCTTACAAAAGCGATTCTGGCATCTTCATCTCAGAAAGTCATTAAAAGTTGTATCTTTATTGTAGAAATAACCTTGATACAATAAAATAACTTTGCCACGTTAACTAGTAAAATACTCAAATTCCATAAGGGCTTATTTTTTAGAGGCGAGTTAATAGATTAATTTTATCATTAAATTGTTAAGCTACTTTTTTCGGCGAGTTTTCGGGTAAATGTTTTTCGACGAGTTTAAAACAACTAGCCTGTAGGCGAGTTTTTGGTCAGCCGTAATATGTTTATTAATAGGTAGTTTAAGTTGGATGTAGATATTAAGAAATTCTTAATAACCAGTATAAATCACCAAAAGTACTTAAATCATTTGCCAGCTTTGTAATTACAAATTTTTTTGAATTTCAACATACCAGTAATCATATGCACACCTGAAGAATGTTTAGGCTCATTTGACTATACGATAAAAGGTATATAATTGATTCAGAGTAGGCTCGCCACGTACACGGAATCAAGTGGGACAGTTTCGTATTTGTACCTCTATCCTGCAATTTCGGTTTTGCTACAATATGTGCCGTTTAGAAAATTTATTCGTTTTTGAGCTTAGCATATATTGGTATCGTAAACATTTTAAAGGTCATTCGCAGCTTGGTCATTTGTAATTTGAGATATATCTGAAAATTTGTTTAAAATCAATATTTGTTCTTAGAAAATATACAAAGTCATTTGTTTCAGTCAAAAAAAACTTTTAACTCTGAATTTAATAATTGCTAGATTGTATAAATAAAATTAGTTCGTTTAGATTAAAAATACTATCAGCAAGTAAACATCAAAAACCCTCATGGAATGATAAATACTCTAGCGAGTTTGGATTCATAAAAAAAGTTCCGGATGCTGAATTACGGGTGTTTATACAATCTTTTCAAGTCGATTTCTTATATTTCATTTTGGTCGTCTAAATATTTTGGATCTAATAAAGTCAGATCTTCATATATCAGGTGTAAAAGCTGGATCATAAAGGAAGAAATTAATTGATTTTTTTTCAGAAATTGATAGGAATAAAAAAGCAGCAGAAGGTAGCTGAAAAAGAAGCAGTTTTTGGCTTTTTCACACTTGAAAACACAGTATTTCATTTCTTTCAAATGACTGTACTGCAGGACTTATCAGACCACTATATTATCTAAAGTTTTCACTCGCAAAGACAAATACTGCAAAATTTATCTACAAAGTATTGACTCCATTCCTTGACAAACCAATCAAAGACGCATTAAACAAGGCAAATTTTTTTCTCTGTTATTACCGACACATGAAAAAATGGAAATGCTGTTGATCCTTGTACGATATTTTGATCCAATCAATGGTGTTGTCAACAAGAAATTGGCTAATGTATAGATACAAATGAGTATTCAGAGACAAATTTTTAAAGAAAATTGTAAAAATGATAAGGAAGGAAAGCTTGTTAGATAAATTTGTTACATACGCTGCTGATAACACTATCCTAAACTTTAGAGGCGTTCAGAAGAATGGAGAGAATAATGTTTGGAGAAAACTTAAAGGAGAATTGAATCGAAAAATAATTGACAATGAATGTATGGCACACATAGCTCATAACGCTTCTTGAGCTAAATGTGAAATTATCTAGGTAGACATTCAAGCCATAGTTGTAAAAATTCATAAGCGTTTCCATATTTTTACTGTGCGTACTGAATAATTTAAGAACCTACGCCAAGACATTTATCAAGTCTTCATGCAAGTAAAAGCTATTCTGGAACTAGATTCCGAACTCTAGAGCTTGCAGTCAAAAGAATTATCAAAATGTTTGAGCCTTTAAAATAATATTTTCTAGGCTTAGATAAATGAACTCTAGTGATTCGTTATTTTTGAACAATTCTAAAGAAAAGTTTTTTTTTCACTTCATAGTAAATCAACTCAAGAACATCAGTGACTCCATAAAGCTTATTGAAGCATCATCAACTACTTCTTTTACAGCTTTCGATGAGCTTTGCAACATTGTAAGTCACGCTTATCAATGGTATGAATTTTACTTTTTGCCAACTGCTGTGCAATCTGAGTATGAAAAGTTTGACAAAAAAACTCAAGAAACCATCAAGGACAAACTCAGAGATTTTTATTTGACAACAATAGAATATAATGATACATGGGAAAAATCAGTTGATGGATCTTGAGTATTTAATGGATTATTTTGAGAAAGTATCCATCTTGGATGATGTCGAAAAATCTTTCAAATATACTGAAGACAGATATGGAAAGGAAATTAAATCTAAGATCGACCAAGACTTATTTTTTGATGAAGTTCAATTGATGAAAAGCTATGTGGAGTCTAATTTGAAAGTCTTGACTACCAGCAAGCTTGCTCTCGATGAGGTATGATGCTAAATCTTAAGTCATTTTAAACAAACTGTTACTCAACTCGTCAATTTTGAAAAGCTTGTTAAGTTTGCGTTTTCTGAAGCAGGTACTTAAAAAAAGGTTGAGAGACGTTTTTCGTTAGCAAAACAAATATGGAAGAGCAGAAAAGCAGATTGGAAATAGCAACTCTGGATTGCTTACTTACTATCCAATTTAACTGCGGAATTTAATTGCAGTAAATTTTACCACATGATTATAAAGGATACAGTTTTCTTCGATAAGAAGCACTCAATTGGAAAATATGATTACAAAAATTTATAATATGAAAGTTTAAATAATAAAACTAATAAAGGTGTAATTTGACATATTTTTTCTATTTACTGACAATTTCAACTATGTTCAGGTTTTCAACAAAAAAATTCCAAAATTTTTAAAAATCTTTCTGACCAGCATAATTTAGAGAATAAATTGTAAAAGCACCATTAAAATCCAATATGAGTACTTAACTATTTAAATAAACTTTATATTATAATAATAACTGGATTTTTATTGATAAAATGTGACTTTTGATGGTGTCGAGAACAAATTAGAGTATAAGTGTGAGTAGTGAATTCCCATGTTTTAAGGTTCCGGCTGAATTTGGAAGAAATATTTCTGTTAACGCAACAATGAATAAATATTGAATGATATATCTTAAATAATACAAAAAATTAGTCAATGGAGAATTCTTTGAGCAAATTTTAAAAGAAATTTAAATAGCTTGCATTTTTATTAAAATTTTAATTATATATAGTTACCTGTTTGTCATTATCGTGGGTTAACATTAGATGAAAAGGTTAAGCAATATTCCCAAAAATATTAACTTGTTTATTACCATTATTAAACATTTATTTTCTGTTTTGGATTAAAGTGCCTATAATAAAATTGCTGATTCTGTTTTATAAAAAGTTTTGATAGGTGACTTGTGAGAACTGTGGTATTATGTATAGGAAAATGTTTAGTATCTTCATAAATTTGAGTTTAACCAGAAAATCTTATAGTAAATATGATTTGTTTTATTAAATATGATTTCATGTTATGTTGATTGTAAAAATTATTGTATTATACGAAATACTCTATATTATAATATGCATGCTTTCAGGATTTATTTCAAATTTCTTTAGTTATAGCTTTCAAACGCATATTAAAGTTATATTTAGAACATGTTAGTCCCTTAATTTCTTTTTCATGAATAATGATACAAATTTTTTAAAAAATAAAGTTTTAATACTAGATAGACTTTATTTTGCAAATCTTTTGTACATCTTGACTGCAAATTATAATTATTTTCTGTTCGTGCGGGGTTTTGGGCAGAATTAAATTACTTTAATCCAGCGATGCCCAAACTATGGCCCGCCAGCTTCAATTTTTTGGCCCTCGAAGGAAACTAATAAATCATGAATTTTTTATTTTTCAAAACTGAAACACCGAAAAAGAATTTTTGCTACCATTCTTTTTTGAATACAGAAAATAGAAATAAGAAAAAATTTGTTATTTCATAAACTGTGGCAAAGCATACTGGTAAAATTCCGAATAATTTGTCCTGTTATTCTAATCCATGTACTCATATTTATATTCTTATTCTGCGACTGCGACGGTGCGACGTAGTTAGACGAAAATTTCCATTCGTTTTAGTTGCGACAAAAGTACATATTTTTTTTAATAATCTGTGAAG
>CAKKLC010004240.1:20638-33412 GCA_918559645.1 Ceratonova shasta | reverse complement strand
ATACTTGGGGTATTTCATTTTTTGGTTCAAAATTATTTTCTTGAAGATTTACAAAAGCTATACTTGAGGGTATTTCACTTTCTGGTTCAAAATTATTTTCTTGTAGATTTACATAAGCTATACTTGGGGTATTTCATTTTTTGGTTCCAAATTATTTTCTTGAAGATTTACAAAAGCTATACTTGAGGGTGTTTAATTTTTTGGTTCAAAATTATTTTCTTGTAGATTTACATAAGCTATACTCGGGGTAATTAATTTTTTGGTTCAAAGTTATTTTCTTGTAGATTCACATAAGCTATACTCGGGGTAATTAATTTTTTGGTTCAAAGTTATTTTCTTGTAGATTCACATAAGCTATACTCGGGATAATTAATTTTTTGGTTCAAAATTATTTTCTTGTAGATTTACATAAGATATACTTGGGGTATTTCATTTTTTGGTTCAAAGTTATTTTCTTGAAGATTTACAAAAGCTATACTTGGGTATTTCATTTTCTGGTTCAAAAATATTTTCTTGTAGATTCACATAAGCTATACTCGGGGTAATTAATTTTTTGGTTCAAAATTATTTTCTTGTAGATTTACATAAGATATACTTGGGGTATTTCATTTTTTGGTTCAAAGTTATTTTCTTGTAGATTCACATAAGCTATTCTCGGGTAATTAATTTTTTGGTTCAAAGTTATTTTATAAAATTAATAAATATTTTCATTATATCTGTTATTACATAATATTAATGGATTTATTTGATTATTTTTTGGGTTATTATATTGATTGAAATATGTTTATATGCTATCGAATATACTAAAAGTTCACATTTTAATTATTTAATTATTTTTGTACTAATTATTAATAATTGAAGATACTATCCTATATACTAGTCAATGAATTTGATCTGACAATTTTAAATAAAATATAACTTTTGAATAATTATCCAATTTAGTTTTATTATTTACAAACCATAGTAAAATTATTTCCTTTATTTTTCAAAGCTTTAATTCAAATCAAGATGATCTAGAAAAAGTACATATATTCTTAAATTAGTTAACCTTGATGGAACAATATTCACTATTAAATAATTTAATTGGAGAAAAAAACTGTTTTAAACATATCCTTTTTATTATTGATAATTTTGAATCATTTGTTCAATATTCTTCTTTGTTATATCTTCTACTAGATTTGACCAGAAATTATTATCATGTAACCTTTGTAGCTATAACAAAAAACCTTGTAATTTTACATAACAAATCTTTAGAGTGTATTGGAAAGGTTTGAGAAAAGGATAAAGTCTAGATTTTCTAATAACATTTTAATACTTATTCCAGAGACGCTAGACGATTATAAAAAGAAGAACTTGTTTATTAAACAGCTGACGAGAAATTTTCCAAAAATTAAGAAGAAAATAGAAAAAAATGACGTGTTAGATGATTTAGTTTTAAGTTATTTCGGAAAAAATTCTGGGTATTTCAACTACTTTAATAGTATGCTCAATCTTTTGGAGGAAAGTAAATTTATAATATCGAATTACGATATATCAGGGTTTAAAGATAACCTAATAATGAAAAATAAATGTCCTCAAGAATTAGTTCTCTCAAGTAAATTGTCAAGTTTTTAACTTTAGGTTGTTCTTCGTTAGAAATACTTATACTGGTATTAATTTCAAGATATCTACATATTTATAAAACATGTTCAACAATGTCTACTAATAAGTTATTAAATGAGTATAGTAAGTTTATGAATACATATAATTATGCACCTCTGTTTGTATCTGAAGAAACAATCCGAAATGGACTAGATGAATTAGTAAAGATGAATTTAATAAGGTATGAAGTTACTAAGGATGGATATATTATGGAGGTAGAATCATATTTGATAGAAGAATATCTTAAAAATAATGAAATCTCAGAGACGATAAAAATGTGTTATCATGAAAAGTATTAGTTTGATTAAGGATGTTTACATTTAGTTAAATTTTAAAATAATATGTATTTTATCATAAATTTATTGGTTTAGTACCGTTTTTTAAAATTCCTAATTTTTTAAATTTCTGTTTTTTTGAAATCCCGTTTTTTTAAAAATCCAGATTTTTGGAATTTCCGAATTTTTCGAAGATCCAGATTTTTGAATTTCCGATTTTTTTAATTTCAAGCTGTAATTTATCTATTCTTTTTAAAAAAATCAATTTTATCATTAAATAAAAATATTGCCCTTAAATGGATCCCAGTAAACATACCGTACAATGGATTTCAAAGAATAAAAAAAAAGTCAACACCCATCATTAATGGATACTCGTTTGTTATTAATGGCCGCAAGGACACTGTAAACCGGTATTGGAAATGTCAAAACTTAAGCTGTACTGTTACTCTTATAACAAATGATGTTTGTATTAAAAAACTCAAAACTTGCCACAATCACCTCGTTGACGATTCTGGAAGAACCAGAATACAATTCAAAAAAACGGATGAGAGAGATTGTCGAAGAAAACCCATTGAAGGGCGGTAAAAGTGTGTAAGGCCAAGCTTTGCTTGAGTCTATACCAATTACAAATGAGGCTGATAGAGGTAATTATACGGATATACCATCTTATTCATCCGTAAAAACAACAGTTTATTCTTATAAGCGGACATGTGGTGCTTTTGCGTGCCCGTTTGGTTTAAATTTAGATGACAGATATACAAAAACCATTACAAATCGGGAATTTTTTATACCAGATGATAATATGGAAGGAAAAATATTGTTTTTTTTTGTGACATTGATTTTATAAAAAAGTTTATGAGAGGTGGCCAATATACTCTGCATATGGATGGCACATTTAATAGCTCTTCATCGCTATTTTATCAACTTTATATTGTTTACATCACATATAAACAACAAACATTTGATATTTTTATCGCCTTTTTAGAAAAAAAACCATGCCGTATATTCTAGATTGTTTGATTTCATCAACAACAGACTGTCTCAGAACCTTCTCACTTTGAATCCAGTCAACCTAATAATAGATTTTGAATATGCAATGTTTAGAGTATTAGCTGATGAGTTTCCTTTATCGTGTATAAAGGGATGTTATTTTTACTTTGCTCAACCTGTTTGGCGGAAATGGATGGCCTGGATTTGCGGGATTATACAACGATGAACTTCAATTTAAAAGGTTTTTCAGGCTTGTTATAGCGCTGCCATTTGTGCCAGTCAATAAGATAGATGAAGCATGGGCATTCTTAAAGCACTTGCTTTTTATGAAAAATGAACAGGTGACTAGTTTTGTTTCTTATGTAGAAATTAACTGGATAAATAACAACGTTTCATTATTTTATCGTGAAATTTGGTCTCATTACGAAAATAGCTATCTCCGTACAAATAATTACACTGAAGGATTCAACTCAAAGCTTAATAAGACGATTAATAAAAGCAATACAAACTTATACCAAGTCATTGACATATTGAGAAAACGCATCATGAAATCTAACTAGAAGTGATTCGCTTGGTATTGGGGAACACTTAAAATAAGGAGAAGAATATACATTCAGATCGATGAAAGGCTTAGGAGAATAAAGATGGATTATGTTAACCAAATACTTGATTTGTCTGAATTAATGGAAGGTTTATCAAATGCAATAAAATTTATTTAATTAATTAGTCATTTTCTATAAAAATTGACCTGAGTTTTTGTAATTTTTTTTTGCTTCGAAAAATTTTTAACAGGAATTATTTACGAGCATATATTTTTAAAATAAAATATTAGAAAATAAAAAAAACAGGAATTTAAAAAATCGGGAATTCAAAAAATAAAGAATTCAAAAAATTGGGAATTCAAAAAATAAAGAATTCAAAAAATTTGGAATTTAAAAAAACAGTAATTCAAAAAATCGGGAGCACACGATATTTATTATTATAAATTATCTCAAAATATTGCTATTGTTTAATATATATGTAAATATATTGTACATTGCTTTCTAAATCAGAATCAATGAAATTATATTAAAGATTGTAAGAGTAATATGATCTATGGTGGGAATTCAAATAAATTATAGTAAGAATGATTATTTTTCACAACTTATCAAGAAACTAGCTTAATTAACAAAATATATACATTGAATTTTAGTTGATGAAGGGATCAAATATTATGATTTTTGGAAAAATTTTTAATCATTCGTTACATAAAAATTTAAGAATGCTTATTTAAAATGATTTTGATAATAGTTATATTAAAAGCGATACTTCTCGGTTTTCCCTGTATTAAAATATTAGATTTAATTTTTTAAATTAAAATTTTAATATTTTGAAAGTATTGTTCAACATATCAAATTATTATATTTTCTTGATTATATATGGTGTTTTTTATTTGAATTTTATTTTTATTACATTAAATATAGTGTATAAATTAGTAAAACAGTATTTAATACGTATTACAATTATTTTTTTAATACTAATATTTTGATACAGGGAGACCGATAAGTACCATAAAAACTCCTTAAACAATTGAAAAGTATTTGAACCAACTTTACATCATAAAAATTGTAGTTGATTAAGTTTTATGCAGATCATTTTTTATAAAAATGTAGCTAAAAATAGCAATATAGGGAAAATGGTCACTAGAAGTGTATATTATGAAATATGAAGAAGGGGACTAAAAAAACTTGATTTTTTATAGTTAACATTATAAATATTTATAGTGAAAACTTTATTTTTATAATTAATATTCAATTATATCTACAACATACAACATCTTATATACTATCCAAACGAACATTACTCTCAAAATAAAAAATTTTCATAATTAAAATTCAATTATATCCACAACATACACATCTTTTATACTATCCAAACGAACATCACTCTCAAAATAAAAAATGTTCCTAGTTTTTATTCAATTATATCCACAACATACAACATCTTATATACTACCAAAACGAACATTACTCTCAAAATAAAAAAAATTTTAAGTTAATATTTAATTATATAAATATATATAATAACATCATTTCTCTTCCTATAAACGCTGACGAGTGACAATTTCCATCGTTGACAGTGTAGCTGTTTGCCAGAGGGGATGCTATAAGAGTCCACCAACTGGTATTAGGTCATGTAATTATAGGCTATTCAAGTATTAGAACGAGTATCGGATGGACAAATGAACATCCGTAGCTGTATTAGATGCATCGAGCTTTTTAATATGCAGCAAGATTGCCATAAAGGATCATGTAGAGAACTATTTGGACTAAATTATATTTGGAGTTTAATGTTCCTTTGGGTCATATGTAATGTTTTTGGGTGTGATGCGTGTAACGTAACTATTTTCCTAATTTTATATTATTGTTTTTTTGGAGAGTAATGTTCGTTGGTAGTATATAAGCTGTTTTATGTTGTGCATATATTGAATATTAATTATAACAATAATGTTTATTTCAGAACTTTGTATCAAATTTCATAATAATTACTTTCGGCGACCATTTTGGTTATACACTGCTAATAGCGTACTTTTTATATTATAAATGGTTTCAATTTAAACTATTTTAAAGTATTCTTAAAAAATTTGATTTCTTTTACAACTTTTATAAATAAATTTCATTAAATGGCTTAAAAATAAAATGATTAACTTTCTATAGATAATTTAAAGTTTATGGATTGTTATAAAAATTTTCATTAACTTTAATAAATTGTGTTTGTTTGATTGAAAAATATTATATGGTAATTTTTTAGCTTTTAAAGAGTAATGAAACTATTTGAATTGTCAAATATTATATGTAATAATGATGAAACTAATGCAACATTAAAACAAAGAAATGATAAAAAATATGAGCAGTTTTAACTGATCACAATTTATTTGGAAATGGAAGCATAAAAATAATTTGTTTTACAAAAATCTTAATTTTATTTAAATTTATTTCTTGGCGTTGTTTTGTAACTAATCACAAAATATTAACGCTTGATTTTAACATTTCATTTGAAAAGACATTTAATTTAATTTAATTAAATATGTATTTTTTTTAATCAAATTAAAAAAAAGAAATGGAATAATGGTTTAAAATTACTTTAACAACAATTTTTTAATTGAAATTATTCTTATCGTTTACGTAAATTATTAAACATAAGAAATTACAGATAAATAAAAAAAAAGAAAATTTTTTACTAGTTACTTTGTAAAGACTTATAAAGCAATCCAATAGTACTATAATCATTTTTTTATACATTATCAAATACTCAATTTGCATTTTTGAGTGAAAAAGATACCTAATGGATTTTATATATGTAAAAAAGCTGCAACGAAGTAATTAGAAAAATCTAATATAAACAATTTATTAAACTAAGCAGAAAAATGATATATAATATGTTAAAGAAAATATTTTCCGTATAGATGAGACTAGGTTATTTATCAACTTTCCAAATAATCTAAATTGCTACGAGAAAATATAATAATAGATTGTTAATGGCGTAAAATTCTAATTACTGTTATGTGTTGAGTTGACATATTTAATGATTTCCAGATAATCTTGTTATTTTGATGACATAAAACACACAAGATGATAAAAACAAACAAAAATGAATTTAAATGTAGATAATAATATAGCTGCTTCATTTAAAGAACAATTATTCTATCCATACATTATTATTAGTATTAACAAATTCATAGAATAAAAATTTATGTATAATACATATATTTTCTGGACATTGAATGGGAATGCTTTTTCCATCAAATTTGACTCAGATTTTATAATGGTTTGTAATTAAGTGGTTGATAAATTAAAAAAATAATAAACTTTAATGAAGAGATTTATTAATAATAAACATGAATGATCGTTTTAAAATATTCTGGTTGTATGAAAAATTAAATTTTACAAATTTTTTACCTGAATTTTTGAGAAAATCAAAAAATATCTAATGACATGTAAAATTATTCTTGAAGAACATTCAGATTTGGTGGAAACGGAAGGTTTTGAAAATTCTTTAGGGAACAAATTTCAAAGAAAATTTAACGTTTTCTACTGGATAAACTAATTATTTTTGTTATTACTTTGACAGGACATTTCAAAAAGCTAATTAAAATTATAAAGCTATAATTTATTCGGTTCATGCTGGTTATTCGGCGTTTTCAAAAATGTTTAAGTTTCCACCTTAGATGCCAAAAAAATCTGTGAAAAGTGTTATAAGTTGAGAGATAATATACACAGATCGATAATTGAGGAGCTTAACCATAACATAAGCATTGATCTTTCAAAATATATCCAATCCTTTGACTCCAATATTTTCTTGGCTCGCTCGGGTATCATAGCAAACATAATGTTATATCAAAGTGTAATAATATCCCAATGTCCTATAAAAATAAAAATCTGCACCGGAAGGTTTTTACTTGATGTGTAAAACATCTTGTAGGCTATCGTGTAGCTTTAGAAAATATAGCTTTTTGAGGTACCAAACTTTCAATAAAGACCATTTTTTTATTATTTATAAATACATTAAAAGCTCTTCTTATCAAGATATAGCTCAGGAATTTAGTTGGACTGAAATATTGTGTCAGATTATGCTGAGCTTGTCGGATAAACTATCTGCAATTGAATGATATTATCAAGCAATAAACTTGGCGGCGTTAATTATGATGGCTCAAGTAAAATTGTAGAAATAGATGAAAGTTTTATTTTAAACGCAAATATAGCCGTGGTTGAATTACTAACGAACAATAGTAAGTCGGGGAATAAATAATGGCTAAAAAAAGTGTTTGTTTTTTTAGTACAGAATAGGAATGCAGAAAGTATGCGAACGATTACATACGATTATGTGCTTCCGGGTTCCATAATCATCACAGTTCAAAGGAAAGTTTATTCTTCGGCATAAAGAGATGATCCAGATTTTGAATACTGTAGTGTTAATCATTCTCTAAATTTTATCGATACAGAAGATCCTAGTATTCATACTCAATCAATTTATGGTTTGTGGCATACTTGAATAGGTTGTTGTGGAAAAGGAGTGGACTATATTAAACCCAGTATTCTTAATATTTCATACAGATTCTCTGGCAGTACAAAATCGAAAGAAATGAACTTTTTAACATTTTACTAAGCATGTAATCAATAAAATGATTTTTTGGATCGGGTTAAAAATTAACATGCCTGAAATTAATGAGCTTTTTTTTTACAAAAATGTCAACAATCCAGCAGCATTAATCAAATAATTAGGAGCAAAAGGTATTTTTAAAATTTTTGTTTATTGTTGTGGTTGTGGTGATCTATTTAAATTGAAAAAAACAACAGATCAGTTGATAATGAAGCTTTTATATGTTACAAAAAAAAATACATGCTCTTCCAAAACAGAATAAGCTTTAGAATTAATAGTTTTTATGAGGATTTAACAATTCCTCTTTACAAAGCTATCATTGTAATTTGCAAAGGGGTTAATAATACACCACAAATTACTATAATTAAAAGTCTTGAATTTAGCAAACTGACAGTGCAGAAAATATACAAAAAATTAAGACTTGTTGCCATTGAATATTAATCTGCAAGTCCAGTAAGATCAGGTGAAAGAAATACATTATGCCAAGTGGACGAAAGGATGTTTAAATATAAGCAAAAAATCATGTTGGCAGAGTATTAAATTCTTATAAATGGGTCTTTGGAATTGCTGATACGAGCTACAAACCTGCAAAATATTTTGTAAATCTAGTTTGAGATCGATCATGTGATTCATTAATTCCAATTATAGTCAAATTTTCCATACTTGATAAAATTGTTTGGAGTGATAAAAAAAGAAGTTATAGGTGTCTTTTTGATTTAAAAATTGAATTACAAACTGATAACTATTCAGTTAATTTTGTAAATCCAGTGAATGGTTTCCATAAACAAAATGTAGAATCACTATGGAATAAACTTAAAAAAAATGAAAAATACGATGGGAATGGCTGATGGCATCTTAAAAAAAGTTCACAAGAATGGATGTTTAAAGAAAACATTTTTATGGAGAATATTGATACTTTATTAAATTTATTTCAGTCTTTGTGTTATTAATTTGTTATATTATTATTATTTTTAATTTAATTTTATTTATATTAAAAAACTTTGTGTAATTTTTAACCCAATATCGAATTATATGTAATTTTTAATCCAGATCCGATTTTTTTTCTTTTTTTTAACCTTTTTTCTTAAACGCCGAATAACCAACATGCACTATTTATTCTATTTGAAATAGATCACACATTTTATAAACGATTTTACAATTAAATATTAGATTGTAGGAACTTGAAATAGTTTTTATGGTTATTGATGATAAAATGAATATTTCAAAAAATACATTACACATAAATAACTCATTTTAAATACATATCACTTCCTCTTAATAAATCGACAAATAATTTAATAGAAATTAATTGATAACAATATATATTATAAGTAGGGCAACCTAAAAGTTGCAAAAAATAAATAATTTAAAATTAGATTTTAAAAAGGAAAAAAATCATTAAAGATTGGAAAAACAATTAAAAATGAAAAAATCGATTTTAAATAAGTATAACAATTATTATGTAAATTTGAAAATATTTAAAAAAAGTTTTAACAATAGAAAGCAATAAGATAATTATTTTAATTATCAATGTTCTTAATATTTTTTTCATGATAATTTGAATCATAAAATATTTTCGTATAATTCAATTAAAAATTATAATAGCAAAAAAAATATTTTACGAAATTGTCTTTACTGAAATTTCTATCTTTTGCAAGAAGTTTTTTAAGCATAAATAAACTTCTTTCGGCTGATATAGATGTAAAAGGGCAATTTATTAAGTTCAAATATCTATAAGGACTTATGTTTGGATTATTCATAAAAGCCAAAGTTTTTGTATCGTTGCTTTCAGGTCTTTTTTTAAGATAATTTCGAATGCTTGCAGGATCTGATTTAAAATCAAGATTGTCTAGAGCTTCATAGCCATTCTTAATATTGTAAATTTAATTTTCAAATTTCTTAAGAATTAGGATTGAATTTTTATAACATTCTTTCATGTAAACTAACTCGTATGTTAAAGAAGAGCAATTTATTGATATCTTTGTTTTTTCCATCAAAATACCTTCTGGTTCACACGAATCAATAATTTGTTTTACTAAATGAAGATGTTCAGAATAATACATTGTCACTTTTAACCAACTTGACCATCTTGTAATTATAACAGCTGGTGGTTTTCCTATTTCATTAAAATATTGTTGTAATTTAATCATTTCCATTATATAAATGTTTTTTTTTATAAATTGCACAATTAATAACTAGATGTGCTAAGCATTTTTTATAAAAAATATTTAAATAAATTAATTTCAAGTCAGCAATCGCCTTTGACACATAAATTACAGAATCAGAAATCACCAATTCCACATTATATAATGAAACATCTAGTTTATTAAGAGAATTTAAAATGACTTTATTGACTATCAAAGAAGTGACATTTTCTTTCATTCTTTTGAATTGATCAAAAAAATTCTCTGTGGTGAAATGCATAATCCAGCATGAGTATTGCAGTATTTTTTACTTTTAATTTCTGATTCATCAAACATAATAAAAAAATGTTCATTAAAAAATAATTCATTTAAGTGATTTCAGATTAGACTCATAGAGCTTTTCAAACAATTTTTTGGCTGTTGACTATGATGGAATTTACAACCCATACGACTATACAATTCAATATATTTACTAGTTTCGAAATTTAGAAAATGGGATGTCTGCTTATAAATGCGCATCAACTAATTTTAAATTGAAATCTTCATTAGATCACTTAGAAAAATATGTTTTTTAACAGACTTTTCTCCAAGCAAAACAATATTTTCTGCGTGTTTTTTTTGCTCTTTTTGTTTTTCAACAGAAGACTTACTATTAAAATCAACTTTACAGCAGCATAGAGAACAAAATAACGAGTTTTCTGGGCCGATACAAAATTTATTTTTATATTTGAAGTATATAAACGTATCAATCTTTGAATTTTAAAATTATTTTTACTCATTGAAGGTGCAAAGAAAAAGTTGCGAAAAGTTGCAAAAAAATTTAAAAAGTTGCAATAGTTGCCCTAGTTATAACTAATAAATTGCCTTACTTATTTTTTTTAATATTTTTCATTTTTACAATTTTTAAATGTTGTTAATAGTGATATTTATAATTAACAAATTATTACAAATAATTTTTTCTTATGCAAAATAAATACCTAATTGATTATATATTAAATTCTGGTACTTTTGTGTTTCGCCCTCTCCCAGTGTTAAATATTAAAATAAAGATGAATAAAGTAACAATTTATTTGAAAGGAATATCGATTAATAATCATTAAAAAGAATTATTTATTTATTAAAACTTATAGATCTCCGTTATTTGTAAAATAATTTAGTAAAATGGGTGTTTGTCATATTTTTGCCTCCACACAAATTCATTCAAATAATTTTAAACAAATTCTTTTGTTGTCCCACATTCTTTCTTGTTTCTTCTTTAAGCTCTCATCCAGGTGTTTTGCATGCCTTGTGCATTAGTAAAAGTGTCAGGATCAACCAAAGTTTGTTGGTGAATGACAATTAAGTGCTGGTAGCCTAACCAAGATATTCGACTGTACCCAGCTAAACAATTAATTATAATTATTGATCCTGGCCTTATTTGTTGAATTATTAAATTTTGGAGCATTGTAGCATTTCTGTTGGTCACTGGAATAATGAAAACTTAATTTTGTACTAGTGTCTATTCCACCAAATACCCATTGTTGGGTGGGACTCTACCAACATTTTATTTTCTTCTTACAAATAAACTTTCGTCTATTTGTACCAAAACTCCTTCTCCACCAATCTGAATGCTGGTTTCAGATATAAGCTTCAAAAAACAAACTTCTCATAAAATTTCCGCCAATATACAAAGGAATGTTTATGCAAACCTAGTTCGCGTTTGCATTTTTTAAAAGTTAGATCCTCAAAAGACCAGTAATATATAAAGAGTATGATATTTTAAAAATCAACAGAGGATCCTCCAAAAACTACCATACTTTTTACTACATAGTCTAGCACATCTCCACCTATAGTACAAATTAGAGTTCCCTCGTTTAACTTCTCCCATAAAAAATTTCCTCAAGAGGGACAAACTCTAACTCTAGGCAATAAACATAAATCTTTGCAGGATTAAATTATAGATTCTACTGATAAGGTGGAAAGAATTATTTTTTCTCGGTAAGGTTGTTAAAAAATTCAATTTTCATTGTAGTTAGAAAATAATTATGTTTTAAAAACAATCTTTTATTAACTAAATAAATATTACCGCCAAAAGACTTGGTTTTAATTGACAAAATAGATCAAATAAATTTTTATTTTTTTTTATTTATTTTAATATTTAACCCTGGGCGAAGCGTAAAAGGGTTAAACTTTACTTTGGGGGAACTTTTCGTAATAATTCGGATTCATGTCGGGTGAAAATTTTTAAGGAATAATTAATATTAACTCACAAAAAATTATATATCAAATTTATAGCCTTTATTGTTTGTGAAAATATTTCGTGTGAAAATTTTTTTTAAACATATACTCCGCTATATATCCACCAACTGATTCTGGAGATTTGTTTGTAATTTTTCTGATTTTTTTTTAAAAGCGCCCCAGGTAGCTTCTATTTTTTGCGTGTGTGTACCATCGTCCGCTATAAATTGCCTATCATGGATTACAACTGAGTGCGTAAATCCAAGATCTTCCAATTTATTATAACCAGCCCAACCATCAGTGTGAATAATTGAGCGTGGAGCTACATTATTCAAAATTATGTTTTCCAATTCTTACCTGGATCTAAA
>CAKKLC010004240.1:0-14027 GCA_918559645.1 Ceratonova shasta | reverse complement strand
ATGCATGCAAGGGATAAGCTTCAGCACCTTTGATGGGCCTCTCGGATCTTTTTTAAAAGGTTATTGTCCTGCACTTACTTCATTACCTCAATTAGAAACTTTACTAAAAAATTACTTACCAATTGTTTTTAAAGAAGAATATGAAAAAATTAAATCAAGAATTAAAAATAAAAAAATAAATCTTGTGATCGATGAGAGCTGTGACGTACTTGGTAGGCCGACTGTTAATATACTTTTAACTTTTTATGATGATATTTTGGGAAAAAAAGAAACTCTTCTTGTCTCTCTTGATATTATAGAACAAGTTAATAGCCACAGTATAACACAAACTATAATTAAACACTCGATAGATTGGACAAAACATTGGAAGATGTTTATATTATTGCAACAGATTCGGCAGAATATATAAGGAAGGCTGTCAGAGATATCAAGCAGGATTACAATCAACGTATTATCCACGTAAACGATATATCTCATCTGTTACATGTTTCAATAGAAAATGGATTGAATTGTTTGGAAGTGAAACCTAGCAAGACTCTTGTGATTTAGATTAGCCACTGTTTAAAAACAGTCCTAAGCAATTTAAAAAGTATAGAAATGTATGCAACGAACATAATCTCAATTGCAAAAAACCTCCAGCTGTCATTCCAGTTGGATGGTCTTCTTTTTATAATTGTTTGAAATGCGTTATTGAAATGTGGTTGCCCATAAATGATTTTCTAATGAGGTATGATGATAGTTATAGTGCAAAAACCCAAGAGCTGATGTTACTAAATGATATTAATCATCGTAATCGATTTTACACTGTGCTTCTATATCTAGAAGAAAAATTAACGCCAATTATGACATTAAAAAAGAGACTAGAGACCAATAAAAGTATAACTCATTCAATAAATGATATTTTAAATTCATCGATTCCAAGCGTAATAAATGAAAATTGGAGACCTGAAACAAGTGGTAGGTGTATGGCTGCTTTGAGTTTATCTAACAATATCAAAGAAATTGAAAATATTTTCTGTAGTTTCACCCAAACAATTTATGATAAATGGAGGAATACAAGCAATCGTAATATTAGTATTGAAGCTAAAAAAATGTGGAGTAATTTGTATATTTTTGATCCATTTGTCAAAAATAATTATCAAACAGATAATAGGATGGTTTTTAAAGAATTTAACTGATCAATCGAAACCGAGTGTGAGTTTAATAAATTTGTTAATTTTAACATTTTTAGATCTGATGATTATGTTTTTTTAAATTCTGGAAAAGCCTTTCGACCCAATTTCTAAACCTTGCGGATAATGTGTTAGATCTATTGTGCATTCAAAATGGAAGCTGTGATGTGGAAAGGTCCTTTAGCTTTTTAAGAGAGGTTCAAACGCCATTGAGATCTAGTTTAAGTGATAAAAATCTCAAGATGCAAATGATTAATTATTTTAATAATAGATCTTAAATTTCGTAGGAGAAATAAATCCAGTATTGATTTGTTTATATTTCTTTTCTTTTTAAACATTGCAGTCTTTATTAATTGATATTTAATCATTACAGGCTTCACTTTCGAATAATGCAATAATTTTTTCATGTGCTTCTCTCAAAGCAAAAAAACATACACTTTATATGAAAGCATTGTTAAAAGATAATGAATTAATTTGTACTTCCCGATTTCAACACGAATTTTTATATAAAAATTTTATAAAAATTGCGCACGATTTTTACACTCCGACCGTAATTTTTTATTCCGCATGAAAAAAAGGGGTCCAAATTATAAGGTTTTCCTATCAAACTAGTTAAAAAATTAATAATATTTATTTTTTATTTTTTCATAGGATGGATTAAAATATTAGTGGTGAACAAACGAAGAGCCGCCAAAAGAATAAACTCTCAAATGAAGATAGTAAAAGAATTGTATAATACTATCTGAAAGGGATAAAAACCAAAGTCATTTCCAATCTATAAAATTTTCCAAGAACAACAGTATCATTTATTATTTCCATCAATAAACGAATTGGCCGAAATAAAATTTTGAGTAAAGGAGGTGATAAAAGAACAATTATGAGCGAAGAACAGAAAATTGCTGTGAAAAAATGGAGTGATGAAAATGCAACTAGCACTTTGAAGAGTTTTTTTTTTAAATTTTATTTTGAATATAAAAAGTTGATAGATGATAATACAATTGATCGTTGTTTTATAAATTATCATTAAAATTTAAAACAAATTACACTTGTGCCAGAACTTAGAAATTATAAAACGAATTAATTTGCGAGTGGAATATGTAAATATTTGTATTGAAAAGTTGTTCTCTCTAGAAGAATATAAATTCATTTTTATTGACGAAGTTGGCTTATTCTGTTAGCTCAAGGACTAAATATGGAAGATCTCGTTTTAATTCTTAGGTTTTTGAGCCAAGCGTCACAATAGAAAAAAAATGTTCAGTAATTGCCGTGATGACCAAAAATGGGATGTTTGATAACATTATAAATATTAATCCTGTTACTGGATCGGATTTTAAAGAATAGTTACTAAGTTTAAGGCGCAAAATATTTATATTTGGTTAAAAAAAAGTTATTGTTGTGATGGATAATACAAGATATATGTTTCTAAAACTATTAATGAGATTATTGGAAGTCTGAATTTTAAGATTTAATACCTGACACCATATTCACCATTTTTAAATCATATTGGAAACTGCTTTTCAACACGGAAAAATTATATTATTAGGCAAAATGCTAAAAATGAACTAATGGTATCTATTCACAATGGGGTCGAAATTATAACGAGTTCAGATTTTAATGACTATTTTCGAAATATTTTAGGTTATATTGAAAAAGTAAGAAATAGGGAAATTGTGTTAGAACAAATTATTTAATTGTTTAAATATAAAATCTTTACTTGTTTGTGTAAATAACTATTTTTAATGTTTTGACTAGTTTGATAGGGAAAAATCATAATTTATTTTAAATGACGAGTTTGATAGGGAAACCCTATATTTATTAAAATGGTATGAAGATTATTAAATATGTTTAAAAAATTTGTTGATAAAATCTTTTAACAAATATATTACACCCAGAGAAAATATAATCAATTTAATTTTTATAAGCGGTAAATTTTACGTAATTTTGTACATGTATTATAATCTATGACATCGTTTTAATTAAATAAGAAGCGTAAGTCATCTAATTTTCTTCAAAATAAATTATAATTATTTTACAACATATATAAATGTTTTGAAAAAATATTTTGTATTTTTTGGTTTCTATAAATATGATATTCTTAAATTTTGCTTTTGTTTTAAATAAAAAAAAGCTTTAACATATAAACTAAAGTTTTGAACATTAAAAAACATGAAAATAGCCTTGATGGGATATTAAATTAAAAGTCAATTGTTAAATTATGCTATCTATGAAGAATTTTATAATAAAAAAATATAAATTACATTTAATAATTAAATAAAAAAAACATTCAAAAAGAAAATTTAAATGGAAACATGTTATATGAAGAGTATTTTAAATAAAAAATATTCATATTTTATGTAACTAAAAAATTAAAATAATATTTGTATATAAATACTCCTTTATTATAGAATATTGAATTAAATATTTAGATCACCCTTTTAATTAATATCTTAAAGAAATAGTTTATTCATTCACCTAATAAATGTTGTAAATTTGAAACAATCCTTTCAATAGAAATTAAATGGTATAATTAAAAATTTCGATCAGTTAAATAATCAGAATTTATTTGGAAATGGAACCATAAGAATAATTTGTTTTAAGAAATTCTTAATTTAATTTAAATTAATTTCTTGGCGCTTTTTTAAACTTTTACAGATTTTTGCGCTTTTTTAACTGATCTCAAAGTTCTAAAATCATCATAATTTTCATAATATATAAGCTAGATTTATATTGTCTTGATAAAGTTGATACCGTAAATATTCATAATAAAATAATAGTCGTTTGAATAGTGTACACCTAACAAATAATTCACTCCTAATTTTTGTATTAATATACCTATTAATGTTTGAAACTATAAAAAAAGCCACCTGACGACAATCTTAGCAAAAATTTATAAAAGATCAATGTAACAAAAAAAATGTTGTTAAATGTTTTTAACTAATCAATTGAATCATAATACAAAAAAATTATTCTGTTTCCTTTAAAACATTCGCTAAATTAAAAGGTGTAAATAAATATCCAGATCCGGAATAAAATTTATTTTGAAATTCTACCCAATGCAGCCTTAATGCGTGTAAAAATGCAGATAACCCTTCCATCATTATTAGTACAGATATTGTCAACACTAAAATTTTATAAAAACCTTTACTAGTAAATGCAAAAAATAAAGGAATCAATATTATAGCACCAACAATTCCAGAAGATGATAAGCCAATTCTTAGTAACATTGACCATAGAACTTCAGATAATTCTTAAAATTATATAAGAAATTACGTGCATGAGCAAGACTTAAGGCCCACAACCTTAGATAAGAGGCAGTATTGGAAACTGACCCAAGTATAAATTCAATGGTATGTATTGCCTGTAAAACAAAAATCTCTGGAAAATTAAACTCCTAAAAAATATTCTGAAATATTACTTCCTTTATTACAACTTTTTTCGCCATATGTTGATGATATGCAGCGTGGTTTAGGCTTGAAATAATACTTAAACGATGAGATCTCTTTCCTTCGGTTTTACTAATAGTTAAACTGGCATGGTCACTATCTTCTTTTTGAAGTATAAACTGATCTTTATGTTCTTCAGGTTCTAGTAATAAAGTTTCATTGTCTTCTTCAAAATCGTTCATCTAAATTTTATTAATTGTGTAATTAGAAAGACATACTTTATGCAACATGATATTATCTATTGATTTTCTATTTTTGAGTTTAATTAACCGGCGTATTATATTAATAAAAAAGTTTCTTATGGATCTCTTCTGATGAAGTGTTAGTAAAGTATGAATTAGTTACCTGTTTTTTATGTTTAATCAATAATATGATAGGTTTGACTATTAGCATCCAAGGAATGCAGATAATTGATACTACCACAAGAGTCATTTGAACGTATTCTTGATATTCATATAGCCTGTCCTCAGTGTTTATTGGATTACCAAACTTTAGAAACATATTTATGAGCGTAAGCATCAAACTGGGTTGCTTAAATTAGATAATTTAGTTTACATAAGTGGAGTTAATGCTAATGAAAATCCATTTATAAAAGATAAGTACGACCAGATATCCAAATATTCCCATGAAGAATATAATCTTATATAATTTAAAAAATTATTACTCCGGGAATGAATTCACACCAAATATCCAAACTATTTTTGAAATGGATGTGATTAAAAAGGGAGAGAATAATACCAAAAGTCATATGAAAAACTCCTAGAATAACAGATAGTTTCATTTTGAAACTGTTTGTAACTGCTATCAGATTTTCACTAATAGCCCATACTGGGTCTAATCCAAAAGCATATGGATAAGATCTAGCAAATTCGACTGCCGGAAGCTGTACCACAGCAGTAGGGGTCACAGAAATAAGTTTCTCTAAATATTCGGTATTTATTGATTTTGTGTTATCATCAGGCATTTTCCACATGCTATTAAATATGCTAACTGAACGGGACATGCAATCATTAAATACCAGTCCAGAATATATAGAAAATATCCCCATCATCAGAACTATGTATCTACCTCTAATAATTATCCCGAACAATTCGTTATTCTTGTTGTTTTTAACAAAAGTTTTGTTTAAAACTAGAAAAAGTCCAACAAAGGTCAACATTATTGCATGTCCGAAATCTGAAAACATAATAGAAAAGAAGAATGGAAAAGTAACTATAGTGAACAAGGCTGGATTTACTTCACGATATTTTCCTACGCCGTAGGCATCAACAATGTTCTGAAATCCTTTGACAAATTTATTCGATTTATGAAGAGTAGGAGGAGATTCGTTAGAAGCAATTTCTGTAAGAACAACAGGAACCGAAGATTTGCTGATACTTTTAGCAATCTTGATGGATTCTAATACATTATTAACTTCCTTGTTAGGAATCCAGGCTTCGGCAACAAGACCAAGGGATTTACTGTCGTAACTAAACTTGTTAAGTACGATGTAAATTTGTTTGATTTTTAAAACCTTTATTTTCCATTTAAAAAAGTTTTGTTTAATAGTTGCGATGATGTTTTCTTTTTGTAAAGTTGCTTTGCTCATAACCATGGTCATTTCTTGAATTCTTTGTGAAAGAGAAACGGTAAGTTCTGCTCTTTCAATTGGATCAGAGGGATATGTATAGAGATTGACGTTTAATGCGTCACAAAGGCGTTTAACCTTTTGGGGTAAAAGTGTTCCTTGTGCAAATATGATAAATACGGATTTACTAACTTCATTTGCAGTAAGAAAGTTTTGTTTAGTAGTTTGACAATCAAGAATTTTTTGTTCAATAAACACATTTCCTTTGGTTGCTCTCCAAAGAATTTGTTGAAAAAATAACATTTTATCAGTTTCGATTGTTCCAGAAAAAAATCTATAAATTTATTTAAGAATACGTTAAACTTCCGTCTTGAAAGATGCTTTGATTAATAAGGGAATAATCATGATCTCTCTAAAAGAGTTAAACAGTAAATACATCACCAAGTAAAAGTTCAATATCTCGAATAACATGTATATATTCAATTAAAGTATGATAGGTTGAATTGAGTGTTTCAAGATTATTAATTGATTCTAGTAGGCGTGATTCATTCAAATTTATTTCATTCTAAATTTGTTAGATAAATATAAATTAATGAATATTTATAATATTGGAAAATTATTTTATTATTTAATAAAAATTCAAAGGCAATAATAGTTATTTTAGAAAAATTTAGAGTTAATAAGTACCAATAATGGATTTTTTTATAAAAAGAAGGGATAATAGTTATTTAAAAACTATATTATTTAAAAAATTAAATTATGTATATATATATATTATAAGATTTATTAATTCCTTTTTTTTTGGGAAAAAATTACAAACACAATTACTAACAAAATTACTAATAAAATTACTAATATAATTATAAAATAAATATTATGATAAAAATTATGATAAAAAATCTATCATATTTTCTAAAATTTATTAATTTTATTTATATTACAAAATTATTAATTTTATATAACAAAATTGTTAATTTAATATAACAAAATTATTAATTTAATATAACAAAATTGTTAATTTTATATAACAAAATTGTTAATTTTATATAACAAAATTGTTAATTTAATATAACAAAATTATTAATTTAAATATAACAAAATTGTTAATTTTATTTTGTTTAACATAAAAAAATTGTTATATAGTATAGCGTTAAATAATTATATATTGCTAACCAATTAATTGATTTAATGATATTTTATAAAAAAATTACTTAAAAAATATAATGATTTTTATATTTTGTTATAAAAGAATTGTTACTTTAATTATATATTATATACTTAATATTTTTTAAAATTTAATACTTATATTTTTATAATATAGTTACTACATCAAAAAATTTTGTAACAAAATTATTACTTCGTTTATATATTATTAGTTATATAAAATATTGGTATTATTTTATAAATTTTAATAACTATGTATTTTATTACAACATTGATTTTAAACATAATAAATTTATAAACTATATTGAAAATTATATATTTTAGGTAAAAAATTTATTATTTATTAATTAATATTTATACACAAAATTCTCATCTATAAAAATTAAATCTGATTTTTAAATAAAATAAAAATATACCTCCAAGTTAATAAAGTCCTTTATATCAGGAGCATCTACTTCATTTACTGCATATTCAAATGGCAACCTATTTTCTTTCAGCAAACTCTCCTCAAATGTTTCTATTTATAAAATTAGTATTTACTTATCTTTGTTTCTAGTTCCTCACACCAAACTAAATTCCTTACAAACTTTCTTTGATTTGATGTCTGATCATTGTTTAACTACCAAATGATCTAAAACTTACGTCAATAAAATGAATAACAGCCTATATAACTATTATACAATCATTTTACTAACTCCCCAAATTCCCTCAAAGTGTAGTATGCGGATTGGGTTTCAAAAAACAATTGACAAAAAGTCATTTTCTCTGATCTAAATATATCCAACATTATTTTAAAGGTATTTAACGAACTTATCCGATTATGCAATTAGTTTTCTGTTTTTAATTTGTTATTTTTCACACTTGTAAAAAAAATCACTTCAATCATATTAACAGAATTTAAACCAAAAGTTAATATTTAAAATTTTTCATTCATCTAAGCTTGAGATTAAAATTAATTCTTATTATATAACCTAATTAATTTAATAAGACATAAATACAATAGTTTTGAACAAGATACATTTTGAAGTATTTAAGTTGTTAATTTTCCTCAAAAATACTAAATTAGATTTTTTTGAATTTCGTAATATATCGGATTCTGTCGCAATATTTTATAATAACAATTTATGTGTAAATTTAAAAATATATTTCAGTTTTAAAATAATCAAAATTATCCATTATATTTTCACCTGTACCCAATTAAAATTTTGTATCAGGGGCACGAAGTGCCGCTGATTTTTTAAAAATTTATTTTTTAATAAAAAAAAGGCATCCCCTAAAATGACAAGCTCAAATATTCTTGAATTTATAAAATCGTTGGAGAAGAGTGAGCTACTGCAATAACTTTTAGAAAAGAATTTGATATATGATAGGATGAAGTGTCAATATTGTTTAACTTAAATGACTTTTGTCACCTTTAAAAACTTGGAGATAGGAGTGAATTGGAGGTATGAAAATGGTAAATGTATGCATCACCAGATTACAAGATCTTTATTTTTATCCTCTTTCTTTTAGGATAGGTCATTGACGGTGAAAAAGATCTTGAAGATTATCTATTATCTTCTAAAAAAACGAAACATAATAATATTCAAAAATTTGTAAGTGTCTCTAACAAGACAGTTCTATTAATCAAACAAAAATTATTGAAAAAATCATTTTTTTTTCTTGAAACAGCCTATCAGGCTTGGAGGTTCAGTGAAACTGTTAAAATTGATGAAAAAAAAACTAAATGATAATGTCAAGTCCCACAGAGGTAGGGCATCTATACGACCTGATTGGGTGGTAACTATGGTTGATACCAGTAGCTCACTGGATTTAGGGTATACTGAGATCCTACCTAATGGGAGTGCAGAAGTCTTAATACCCATTATTGATTTAGTTGTTAGACAAAAAACAACTATCTTGACAGATTAATAGAAGGCCTATAATTCTTTAGGTAAGGACAAAAACTTTCTTCACGCTAAAATGACACATAAATATAACTTTGTTGATCCTACTACAGAATGTCTAAAGTTATAATAACAAAATAATACTTAGACATTAAATGTAGAGAGGTATTTTACAATCAAATAAACCCGGTTTTCTTAATCTCTTTATGTTTATCGATACTTAAAAACAAGAGTCTTTTGGAGAAATGTTATAATTATTAAAAATAAATTATTCTTACTTTTAATTGATTTTTAGGGCACTAACTAATCCTGATCCAAAATTTGTAATAAATCTATTTTTTTGGTACTAATCTTTTGACTCGTTAAATAATGCACCATCAATATTGTGTTTTTTATGTACATATTTAGAAAGTTATTTTATATATAAAATGATACTGAATTTGTTAAGAATGAAAAATGGTTGATTTTTTTGAAATATTTTGAAAGTGATAATAAATTTAAAATATTTGGTGAAAATTAGAAAAATAATATAATTTTTTACAAGTGTATGCTTTCACCATTTTGAAAAAAATAGTAGGTGAATAAAATTGTTATTTTTGGGAAAATTATATATTTTTGTTCAAATATTTGAATGAAGAAAAAAAAGAAAATATAATAAAATTAAAATTACTGTAATTTAATGATATCAATAACTCCCAGAGAAGTATTTTTTATCAATCCAATAAATTCACAAAAATTTAGAGAGATAATTGCTTTTCTGTGCTGCTGAAGCTTCGTTTTTTTCTTTATAAAGTATTTGGATCTCGTCCACAGTTCCTCTATATATTGAGTATAAATTGAACTGTCGAGCGGCTCTACAAAGCTTAGAGAATGATTAATTGTATTAAATTTAAGTTAAAATCAGAAATAGCTAATCTATAAGCTCTCCAACAATCAGTTATTACAACTATTCCCGGAAGTAAAAATCTTCTAAAATACCCACAATAGTAGTTCTAATTCGAGTGAGGACCGTAACTGTAAATCAATTTTGTTTTTGTATTTAATTACTTTGATGAACTATTGGTTATTTAATAACCTAACTCTATTATATTTCCTTTAAAAGAAAATTGATTCATCTATTTCTACAATAGATTTTATTCATTTAGGGGAGACTCCCCAATGGTAGTCTCTTCCAAAGAATGGCCTTAAGCTATAACTTCTCTCAAAAAATTGAATAATCTGCCATTGTTTTCCTATCAACAGCAATCTTTTTTCCAAATATTTGCAATATTCATCTCCCTTAATGTATTTATACAAACCTAATAGAATTTTACTAAACTCAAAATTATTACTTTCAAGGAAATACTTATATGTCAGTGGTAATGTTTTAGTGTACGATTTTGTATATATGCACATCTTTAGGGACTGTTTTCTTTTTATTCTGACTACTGACATTTTTGTCTTCCATATTGGTCAAAACATACGATTTTGAATGAGCCTCAATATTGCCATGAACGCCACCATTTTTTGTGAATCGGGCAAATTTTTGTGTAAATCCGTTTCTCGGAAATTAGTAATTCATATTTTATTCTGTATATAACACTTTTAATTCATCTACTAAAGTGATTTTTTTGATTCTTTCCATGGCTTATCTTAATTAAAATATTTTTCAATAAATACACAATTTTAGTCATTTAACAAAAAAATTTAAAAACTTATTTAGTGAAATTCGAACAAAAATATTTTAATAAATCTTTTATATCATCAGCTTATAAGTAAGAAATATTATAATTAGATATCTAGAGATAATATAAATAACACTGCAATATTGGGAAAATTTTTTTAAGATTTATTAATGAGTGTTTTCAAAAATATGAAATGAATTCCAGGATTTATTTTTTAATTAATAAAGGTGTTGAGAAACATAGAAATTGCTAAATCTAAATTTAGAATACAAAAAATAATTTACATACAGAAAATTAATATATTTAATTGGTTTTAGGATATGAATGAAGAAAATATGGAGTTTCTGATTCTCTGATCAGAAATACATGTAAATAAAGGTTGCTTCAAATTATCTTAATATAAATTGAAAGAAATAAAACTATGATATTATTAATAAAAAGACTACGATTATAGTAGATTTTCAAAAATGTTATTATATACTTTTTTATAGCAAGCTAATCATAATAATATTATTATATCAGATTTTCAATTACAAAATAGTATTTTTTAAAAATGTTATTATATACTTTTTTCATAGTAAGATTATCGTAAAAATACTATTATATCAAATTTTCCATTACAATTAATAGTATTCTTAAAAAATGTTATTATATACTATTTTCATAGTAAGATAATCATAATAATACTATTATATCAAATTTTCCATTAAAATTAATGGAATTCTTAAAAAATGTTATTTTATACTATTTTCATAGCAAAATAATCATAATAATACTATTATGTCAAATTTTCCCTTACAATTAATGGAATTCTTAAAAAATGTTATTTTATACTATTTTCATAGCAAAATAATCATAATAATACTATTATGTCAAATTTTCCATTACAATGAATCCAATTTTTTAAAAATGTTATTACATACTTTTTTCATAGCAAAATAATCATAATAATACTATTATGTCAAATTTTCCATTACAAAATAGTATTCTTAAAAAATGTTATTGTATACTTTTTTCATAGCAAGCTAATCATAATATTACTATTATATCAAATTTTCCATTACAATGAACAGAAATTTTAAAAAATGTTATTATATACTATTTTCATAGTAAGATAATCATAATAATACTATTATATCAAATTTTCCATTACAAAATAGTATTCTTAAAAAATGTTATTATATACCATTTTCATAGCAAGATAATCATAATAATACTATTATATCAAATTTTCCCTTACAATTAATGGAGTTCTTAAAAAATGTTATTATATACTATTTTCATAGCAAAATGATCATAATAATACTATTGTATTAAATTTTCCATGACAAAATAGTATTCTTAAAAAATTTTATTATAAACTATTTTCATAGTAAGATAATCATAATAATACTATTATATCAAATTTTCCATTACAAAATAGTATTCTTAAAAAATGTTATTATATACTTTTTTCATAGCAAGATAATCATAATAATACTATTATATCAAATTTTCCATTACAATGAATAGAATTATTAAAAAATGTTATTATTTACTTTTTTTATAGTAAGATGATCGTAAAAATACTATTATATCAAATTTTCAATTACAATTAATAGTATTCTTAAAAAATGTTATTATATACTATTTTCATAGCAAAATAATCATAATAATACTATTATATCAAATTGTCCATTACAATTAATAGAATTTTTTAAAAATGTTATTATATACTTTCTTCATAGCAAGTGATCGTAAAAATACTATTATATCAAATTTTCCATTACCAAACATTATTCTCAAAAAATGTTATTTTATACTTTCTTCATAGCAAGATAATCATAATAATACTACTATATCAAATTTTCCATTACAATGAATAGAATTTTTTAAAAATGTTATTATATACTTTCTTCATAGCAAGTGATCGTAAAAATACTATTATATCAAATTTTCCATTACCAAACATTATTCTCAAAAAATGTTATTATATACTTTCTTCATAGCAAGATGATCGTAAAAATACTATTTTATCAAGTTTTCCATTACAAAATAGTATTAATAAAAAATGTTATTATATACTTTTTTCATAGCAAGCTAATCATAATATTACTATTATAACAAATTTTTCATTACAATAAACAGAATTTTTAAAAAATGTTATTATATACTTTCTTCAAAGCAAGATGATCGTAAAAATACTATTTTATCAAATTTTCCATTACAATGAATAGTATTTTTAAAAAATGTTATTATATACTATTTTCATAGCAAAATAATCATAATAATACTATTATACCAAATTTTCCATTACAATGAATAGTATTTTTAAAAAATGTTATTATATACTATTTTCATAGCAAAATAATCATAATAATACTATTATACCAAATTTTCCATTACAATGAATAGTATTTTTAAAAAATGTTATTATATACTATTTTCATAGCAAAATAATCATAACAATACTATTATGTCAAATTTTCCATTACAAAATAGTATTTTTAAAAAATGTTATTATGTACTTTTTTCATAGTAAGATGATCGTAAAAATACTATTATATCAAGTTTTCCATTACAATGAATAGAATTATTAAAAATGTTATTATATACTTTCTTCATAGCAAGATGATCGTAAAAATACTATTTTATCAAATTTTCCATTACAAAATAGAATTTTTTAAAAATGTTATTATATACTTTCTTCATAGCGAGATAATCATAATAATACTATTATATCAAGTTTTCCATTAAAAAATAGTATTCTTAAAAAATGTTATTATATACTTTCTTCATAGCAAGATGATCGTAAAAATACTATTTTATCAAGTTTTCCATTACAATTAATAGAATTCTTAAAAAATGTTATTATATACTTTTTTCATAGCAAGATGATCGTAATAATACTATTATATCAAATTTTCCATTACAAAATAGTATTCTTGAAAAATGTTATTATATACTATTTTAATAGTAAGATAATCATAATAATACTATTTTATCAAATTTCCATTACAAAATGGTATTCTTAAAAAATGTTATTATGTACTTTTTTCAGGTTCACCGACAAAACCGCGCCGACAAAATCGCGATAAAAAATACAATATCAATTAATTAAAATCTTGTGTTGTGTTTTTTACATTTATATT
>CAKKLC010004230.1:19857-32863 GCA_918559645.1 Ceratonova shasta | reverse complement strand
AATTATTTTCTAGTATTAATATATTACATATTGTTTAATTAATTAATTTTATTTATTCGATAAATTAATATTTAATTATTTTGTAGTATTAATATATTACATATTGTTTAATATATAATTAATTAATTTTGAAAATTCGATAAATTAATATTTAAGTGTTGTTTCTAGTAGTAATATTAAACATATTTTTAAATTTTTAACAATTAATTTGATAAATTTTCATGTTTATTATCACTAAACTAAGTTATTTTTTAATACATATTAAATTGCTTTTTTTATGGTTTTTCCCGCGCTATATAAATAATATATATATGTATAATAAAAAATAAATACATCAATTATGATTGCTTAAATTAAAAACCATATATTACGAATAAAAAATAAAATTCTTTGTTATATCTTTCGTATCATTTTTAATTTATAGAGTTGATCAATTTTCTCATAATTATTTCCCTGAATATTTGCACTAAAAGTCTTTTCTTAATTTTTTGTTTAACAAAAATCTTTTTTTTTATAAAAACTATAAATTTTTATAATTTTGAAACCATTATGCTAAATTTTACCGCAAATCATGATACCACCATTCGGAAAATGTTATTAATTGGAAACACTTAATTAATTCTACTATAAATATACACAAATCAACTGTATTTTAAAGTGATTTTTATATATTTTAATTTAAATGCTCTTAATACATGTAAACAGCTTTAAATTATTCTCGTTACATATTTCTTAAGTTTTTTATTATTTCATAAAGTAAGCAAAATATTTTATAGTTTAAGAAATTCAACTTTTTTATCTTAAAAAGCAATAAGGAGCAAATTTTAATCTTTTGGAAAAACTAAACTGATGTACTTTTCCTCAAAAATTTTATATGAAATGAAAGAAACAAAATTGTATAGTTTTATTTGTTAACAAAACTCTAAATAAATAAAAAAACACTTATTTCTAAATTAATAATGTAATATCTCCATTTTATAGTAAGATTAAATGATTTGTATGCCACTAAAATTAAAAAAAAAATTTCTTTCTAACTGAAGATTATAAATTTTAAATACTTTATGTAATATCTTTAAGATTTATTATATCATGCATAAATTAGATTTTTTAATCATATCACTCATGTTATTATTATCGACCCCCCATTTTTTTATTATTTTAAAGTCTTATATTTATATAATGCTTGAAAAAATGAATCATCAATTTTTCAATTAATATGCAGTGTTTTGGCTTCTATAGTTAGAACTTTTAAATTATGTCCTTTAAAAGTTGTTTTCATTATCTAATTCTATCAATAAATCAGAAATAGTATTGTTTGTTGTTTTATACTTTAATATAGATAAGCAATTCTTTGTTGTTTCATAAGGTTTGTTCTCATTATATTGTTCTTAAACTAAAAATTTTATGTTTTCTTGTTTGAGTGAACTTTTACAAAATTTGTTTTTACAACACAGAATGTTTATTTTTAAATTTTCCTTTATAGATAACCATTGAATTTTATTGCAACCTTTCATTTTTATTTCTGTGTTTATTTCAATGAGAATTTTTCATTATAAATGTATGAATGCTTACATTCCTCTTAGCCATATGTTTTATTAAAAACTACTTTATCATTTTTTTTACTAAATTTGTTATACCCTCCTTTATACGAATTAAAAATATTAGTTTTTTAAAAGAATATGTTTAATTACTTATATTCTTAATGATAAATCTTTCAAGAATCATTTTAATAAAAATTGATTTTACTATTTTATTAAAATTTTTTTGAACAAAATTACATTTATGATTAATGTATCACATTCGAATTTTTTAATTTCTATTCTAGTCAGTACTTATCTAAAATTCTCTTATAGTAAATTTTTATAAAAATAAAGTTTTGGGCCCCTTGTGAATTATCAAATAATATTCATCAAACTAATTAATTAATTAAGTTTTTTTAATCCAAAAAAATTAACTGTTTTCTTAAATGATATTTATATTTAAAAATGTTGATAAGGAATTCCATATGTTCCTTTTCCATTAAATTTTTTTAATTAAATCCATAAACTTTCTACCTTTTGTATATTTACATAGTAATCTTACACCATTTAAAGCTGCCTAACCATAAATTAGTCTTAAAAAATGACATAATACTTCTAATAACTAAATCTTTAAGAGTTTCTAAATTAGAATCAGAAACAAACTCAAGGGAAAATTCGGTATGTAAAATATTTCTTAGTATGCTTTTTAATAACCAATTTTGATTTAGTGCTCAGTTTCTTTTATAATTCAGTTTAAATATTACCATTTCATTGATAATACCAATTCTACCCATTTGCTTTTAAGATTTAGTACTCACAAAAAATCGGAAAAAATTTAAATAAAATTGTTAATAATCGAGTATAAACCATTATGCATATTTATTAACTTAAAAATGATAAATTAGAAGAATTTCTTATAACTTTAAATGTAATTTTAGAGAAATAGAACAATTTGAATTAAAATCTTTTGAAAATTCTTAACTTGGAAATATTTATATTTTCGAATTAACAAATTGGTTTTAAAAATCAGGAAAAATTAAAACTCTCTAGCAATTTATATTCCCGCTAAAAATATTTTATACCTTGCATTTTATTCTTTTTTATATTTCAAATACAATCTTAAGTTATTAATATCTTTGATTTGATTAAATGAGATTATATATTAGTTTTCATGATTCTTGATCATAATATAGATCTTTTAAAAACAGTAATATTTAAAAAAAGCTTTAGAAAAGATAATAGGTACCTTTTAGGTTTAAAAACATTAATTATAATGGATCAAAGCTTATCGGGTCCGAGATAAAAGAAAATATAAAAATGGTAAATAAACAATAACAAATAGAAATAAAATATTCAACCTGTTTAATCAAATTTTAAAATTGACAAACAAAGTATTAAAAGAATTATTGTTCTTATTCAGCTCGTACCACATAAATTCTTATAAAAAGTTTTCCCTTTGACAACTTTTAAACCCTTTTTGATATTTTATAGCTAGCTTACGCTTTTTATTACAATTTTCGACATCTTGAGTGTGTACAACCGCACTTGGCTCAACGAAGTTATATTTGTGACATATTGTATCATGGGAATATCCTTCTTTACTTAAACTTTTGTATGATTTTCATTCATCTGAATGAATATTTTATCCTTTCATTACTATTATTTTAATAATAGGGATGATTGTTTCTTTGCTTATATCCCTCACTATTTCAATATATTCTCGAGCTGGAGTGTAAGATGTATTGACAATAAATAAAATTCAAACCGCTTCCACAGGGCTTCTGTTTCCATGAATTTTAACGTTAAAATTTAACTTCGTTTCATCAACTTGTACGATTTTTCCTGATCTGCCTAGCTTAATTGGATTGTTTTCAGTATAAAAAACAATTCTTTTAATTACATTTTTAGGTATTTTAGTCGCCAATTAATCATTTATTGACAAAATCTTTGAGAATATCAGATTTCTTGGTAATATATGCATAGTAGAATAAATACTTATAAATAGCTTGCCCGTTAATGTTAAAAGTAGACATAAATGAACCAGATCTTATAGTTTTAGATGTATTTGCAAACAAATAAGCTCTATTACAGCACTTCCATTCATAGTGTTAAATTAGTATGCTTCTTTCTTTAAAAAGCATATAATTATGACAATGTTTACATTTAAATTTTTCGATTTCTAACAAGCTAGTTTACAAACTTAATTTTACTCATACCACTTATTTCTTCCAAATAATTCTCCATGGAGGTTTTTAATAAAAAAAAATATTTCTTATAGTTGATCAGGTCTGTCACCTATAAGTGTTGATCTTTAAAATTTCAAAATATTTAATTATAAATATTCTATAACATTTTTAAACGAGTATAGTGATTTGATATATGCAATAAAAATATTTTAATTATTTTTTTAAGTTTTCATACAATCTTAAGTAATAAGGTGTGTTCAAGTATATTTCTGTGTATTTCAATCCCATTATTAATTTTACTATTACACTATGCTATCTAGATTCCTTTTGGTTAGTTTTTATTCCAATCCTTACCAAATACACAATTTAATGATTTCCTTTTCAAATTTTTTATCAAATAATGAGCAAATTGGAATAAATTTTTTCTTGTTTAGAATAAATTACTTAAGCGGGTCAAATATATTTGAAAAAATTGAATTATTTTTTAATGATTCTGATTTGGAAAAATTACATAAAACAAGCCTATATTAATAGATAATATTCACTAAGCACTTACGGCTTTTTTAATAGAACATTTAATATGGTACTTACATATTACTAATAAAGTCTTTTTAACTTAAATTACAACATAAAATTAATCAATTAAAAAAGAATTTCTCTACAGAATTGGAGCCAATCAGCAATAGTGTTTTTACTATAAATTTCCACTTTTTTATCAGATTAATTATTTTTTGTTTATTCCTGGACTGTATTTTTCTGATTACTAAACAACATTTTTTGAATTTTCTGCTTGGTATTCATTATCCAAGTTTGCAGGTATGTGATCCAAAACGAAAATAAAAACTATGATTTTTACGATAATCTAGATTTTTTCCACAAGTTGGGGAAAAATCCAGTTGATCCGGAAAGTTAAATTTAATTCTTTAAAAAAAACGTCCTTTCCTAATTGAAGTAATTTTGAAGTATGCACTACATCAAGATTTAATGCACCCCATCCAAAACCATCTTTTACTTTTTTTTAATATCAAAGAAATTTTGCATGAACTACAAGTCATTCCAAATGTTAGAAGATTATACTGTTTAAATAAAAAAAAGATTTGTCTTTCATTCTGATAAGTTTATTTCAAACTCATCCAAACTCATGAAAAATAATCATAGGTTTTTTTTAATTTCTTTATTCAAAGTTTTGGTGGGAAAATTATAAAAAAAACATTTTTTCCCCATTATATTAGAACAACTGAAATATTTATTGCTTCAAGTTCCTTATCAAGTAATTTTAAAAATATATTTTTGTCATGTATTTTTAACATCCTAGTATTATTAAAAATAAAATTATTAAAAAACCCAAAAAAAAATGTTTAAATTCCCCTGTAAGATATAAATACTGCCATTTTTTATTTTTTTTAAGAGATAAACTAAACAAGAATTATTTCATTTGTTATTTTTTTAAAAAATTCCATGATCAACCAATAAAGAGAATTAATTGTGGATCTTATAATTAGTTATATTAATTGTAGATCTTATAAATAGGTATATTAATTGAGATATCTTCATAATGGTAAAATATAGAGGAACTATATATTTGAATAGTCGAAAATCTTCTTAATTCATCGATTCCTCAAATTAACCCTGGCTGCAAAATTCTTTTGTGTAATCAAATTCTTTAGTTTATTTTTATAATTTTCACAGGCTTTAATAATTCCTCTTGTTATTACTATTATAAAAATTATAACTGATCAAATGAAATAATTCAATATGGCAAATTTTGTCGTATAAAAGTTTTCTTTATTAGTAAAGTGATATGTAATAATCGAAATCGCATAAAAATTCCAATAAACTTGTATTTATGAGTATACTACTATTATAGTTTTCAACAATAATTTAGTATTAAGTTTGTAAGTTTACATCAATTTGGTAATTTCAATATTTTTTTTATTAATAATAAGCACTAAATATTTTTATTAATTTGTTATAGGCTAATGGAATGTATTATATAGATACTAAATGGTGGAGAAAAGAAACTCCAAAAATAGATGAAAATATAAACTTTATATTTCAACAAATAGAAATAGATTATATAATAAATGATGATAGTTTATTTAATCATCCAATTTCGAATCAAATGGTTTATCGTGGAAACGGGCCCATATTTCGTTTATTCGGAATAAGCAACCAAGGTAATAGTGTTTGTTTATACATTCATGGCTTCAGACCATATTTCTATGTTGAGATTTTAAATAAAATAGACAATATCGAAGAGGAATCAATTAAAAATACGTTGAATCAGTTAGTTTATGATCAAAGCAAAAAACAAAACTCTGTTTTAAACGTTGAAAAGGTTTTTCGAAAAAATATTTATGGCTATAATGATTTTAGCAGACTTTTTATTAAAATTACAATAGCTTCACAACAATTTATTACTTTAGTAAAAGGTGTACTAAATTCTAATATAGTAGTCGGTCCATCAAGTGTATTAAATTTGGGAGATTGTTTTGAGTCTAATATTGATACAGAGTTACGTTTTATTGTAGATTATTCGCTTCATGGTTGTAATTGGATTGAAATTAAAGGAGGTCATTTTATGAAAAATTCTCAAATTACAACCCATTGTCAATTAGAGTTTAGAACCCATGTTAATGGATTTATTAGTCACAGCCCTGAGAATGATTGTTGGAGTCATATTGCTCCTCTGAGAATCATGAGCTATGATATTGAGTGTGCTGGAAGAAAGGGAATATTTCCGGAAGCGAATGTTGACCCCATCATTCAAATAGCTGCAACTGTAATAGAACTTGGCCAAGAAGATCCGTTTATAAAAATTGTTTTTTGTCTTAAAACTTGTGCTTCAATAGCTGGTGTTCAAGTAATTTCATTTGACAGAGAGGTTGATTTGCTCAAAGCTTGGAAGGACTTTAATATCCAAGTTGATCCTGATGTAATCACTGGTTACAATATTTACAATTTCGATACTCCTTATATTATAAATCGGGCTGAAGCTTTGGGTTTACAAATTTTTCCATATCTGGGAAGAGTTTTAAATGAAAAATCAACTATAAAAATAACGACATTTGAGAATAAAGCTTATGGAAAGAGAGAAAACAAACAGGTTGCAATGAGTGGCAGGCTTCAGCTGGATGTTTTGCAAATTATTTTGAGAGAATATAAGCTACGTTCATATACTCTCAATAGCGTTAGTTTTCATTTCCTTGGAGACCAGAAAGAAGATGTACACTATTCTATCATTACAGATCTATTTAATAGCGATGAGTATGGGAGAAGAAGATTAGCAATTTATTGTGTCAAAGATGCATTTCTTCCCTTAAAATTGATAGACAAGCTAATGATTATGATTAATATAGTTGAGATGGCACGAGTTACAGGAATTCCGATTTCTTACTTATTATTAAGGGGGCAGCAAATTAAAGTAATGTCCCTATTAATGAGAAAAGCAAAAGAAAATAATCATATTTTTCCTCTATCATCACCTTCTGTTATAAATGAATTTGAAGGAGCGACTGTTATTGAGCCTATTAGAGGTTATTATAGTGATCCTATTGCGACTTTGGATTTTAATTCTCTATATCCATCCATAATGATAGCATATAATTTGTGCTACACAACTCTTTTGAGTCAAGATCAGGGCGAATTAATGTTTAAAAATAATCAAAATTCAGTTACGAAAACTCTTTCCGGGTTTTATTTTGTCAAAACTGAAAAAAAGAAAGGTTTATTACCGGATATTTTGCAATACTTGTTAGCTACAAGGAAGAAGGTAAAAAATGCCTTAAAAACAGAAGCAGATCCTTTTAAAAAGAAAGTGTTAGATGGTCGTCAATTGGCTTTAAAAATAACAGCTAATTCGGTGTATGGTTTTACTGGAGCTACAGTAGGAAGACTGCCTTGTCTTGAAATTTCTTCTAGTACTACTTCTTATGGTCGTCAAATGATAGAATTAACGAAAAGTTTGGTAGAAGAACGTTACACAGTGAACAATGGATATGATTTTAATGCACAAATAATATATGGAGATACAGACAGCGTAATGATCAAATTTGGATATAAAACGATTGAAAAATGCATGGATATGGGAAAAGAAGCCTCTCAATATATTACAACTCGTTTTCCTAAACCAATAAATCTTGAATTCGAAAAAATATACTACCCATACTTGTTAATCAATAAAAAGAGATATGCTGGTTTATTATATACTTGCCCCGAAAAATATGATTATGTAGACTGCAAAGGTATAGAGGCTGTTCGAAGAGATAACTGTCCGTTGGTGGCTAATCTTATTAGTTGTTGTTTGATGAAGATTTTAATAGATAAAAATCCTCAGAGTGCAGTTGAATATTCAAAGAAGATTATTAGTAAGTTATTAATGAACAAAGTTGATATTTCTCAGTTGGTAATTACCAAAGAGTTAACTAAAGCAAGTCAAGATTATAGTGCAAAGCAGGCTCATGTAGAATTGGCAGACAGAATGAAAAAAAGAGATGCTGGGTCAGCACCTAAGTTAGGTGATAGAGTGCCATATGTAATTATTCAAGCAGATAAAAAAAGTAAAGCTTATGAGAAGGTAGAAGATCCCTTGTATGTATTAGAGCATAATATACCAATTGATACAAAATATTATTTAAATAACCAGTTGAAAAAACCATTAATTCGCATATTTGATGCTATTTTGAATGGTGAATCGGAAAAAATTTTATTTAGTGGTGATCACACTATGGCAAAATCAATAGTTACATCTCAATTCGGATTCATGTCGAAATTTGTACAAAAAAAGGCAACTTGTGTAAATTGTAAGGCATCAATTAATAAGATCAGTGACGACATGAAAGAAATGGAATTTGATTATTGTAACCAAGCACTGTGTAATTTTTGTCTGCCAAACGCTACAGAAATTTATCAAAAAGAACTAAAGTTATTTACCAAATATGGCAGAAAGTTTTCTAAGCTTTGGACACAATGTCAAAGATGTCAAGAAAGTTCTTTAGAAGAGGTTATATGTACGAATAAAGATTGTTCAATATTTTACATGAGGAAGAAGATCCAAAAGGATTTAAATGGACAAGCAGAAGTTTTATTAAGATTCGGCAGTTGTTATAGATAGCCATGTTATTAATGTATTTATACGAAATAATAATTATTATATATTTATTAAATAATTAAATATATTAATTTAAATAAAGTAGTGTATGGATGAAATTCGTTATGGAAAAAGTTGTTCCTTAACATTTTTATTAGTTAAAATTTAATCAATAAAATTGAGTTTCAAGCTTATGAGAGTAATACATTTTTAAATGGAAAGTAAATAATTTAAATTCCATATTTAAAGTAATTTTCTTCATACTATACTTTTTGTTTATTATTAAGGTGTATCACTGTTGAACTAATTATTATTATAAAATGACAGTAGTTTGGTTTTGAATTTAAATTTATATTCATTTTTTATTGGAACATGTATACTTAAACAATTACGAAAAATTAATGTGGAAGAAAACAATAAAACTATTTTTATAGTGCGAAAAGGACTATATGAACAGGTACTTTGTATAAAATGTATAAAGACCAAAATAATTTGTTTATATTCTAATTTTTAATAATTCTTTAAATAATTTCTTTAAAGCTACAATTTTTTATAGATAGCATTATTTTCTTGCCATTCGATTATTTTTTTATTGTTTTGTGTACAGTAAACATGGTGACTTTTTAAAGTAAGTAAATTAATTATTTTTTATATTAATAAAATATTTAACATAAGGAACTATTTTCATAAAATTAATACAACTTGTTTATTATTTTTTTAGTATCAAGTTAGTTACAAAACATCTTACTTTTCTATGTATTATTATTAAATCAAATTTCTTATTTTAATGATTTGTGTTTCCTATTTTTTTTGCTTTAAAAATTGTTAAATAAATATTTTTGTTGGATTTATAATTTCTCAATAACAATTTTTTTTACAATTATAAAACATTAATTTTACATAAATTGAAACGTTTTTATGTATTTGAAATTTTGATACCATCTTAAAAATATGTAAAATGTTTTATATATAAATTTAATAATATCGAGGAGATGATTTATATTAATAAGAAATCTTAATATTATATTGTTACTTTACAAAAATACTGATTATTTTGTGAAATTAATATGATCAATATGTTCTAATTATATTATTAATTAAGTCAAAATAAGTAAGAATTTTCGGTAATGTATGAATATGGGGGTGGACAAAATTTTACATTTAATTTTATTTTTTTACAAAGAAAAATGCTCAAAATGAAATAAAAAAGATATAATTAGTGAATTCTTACCGAAGAGAAAGATTTGATTTTTCTGTATGTAGTTTTATAATAAAAATAGATAATAGACAATGTCCTTTTTGCCAATGTAAACTTTATTTAGAAAATCAAAAATCACCTACGCAATTCACTTGATACTACGATCTAATAAGCGAAGATGTCAAAAAACTGTTTTAGTCTTTAATAATAGCATTTTTTGTAGTAGGAAACTTAAATATCAAGACAGTTTATGACTTAAAGATGTTTTATTTTGATAGAAATACCAATGCGAGAAACAGTATCAGAATTCGATATTGACGTGAAACCCGGTTGCTTTTTACTTTAGAAAATTCAGAGAAATTATTTTAGCTACTTGGGAAAGTGCTAAAGTTCAATCGAATGCTAATCTTTATAAATTTGATGTCGCTGAAAGGCACATCTATAGTTTTAAAAATAACAAGACCGAGTACTCAAAGCCCAAAAGTATTGAGTCATGGGTATGATAAGCAGAACAACATCTAAAATGAAATTAATGATTACTAGAAGACCTATAAAAGATGATCGCTACTCTATCACAACTTTAAATGCTAAAATCTGGTCAAAAATTTATACTCATAAATTGAAAGGATATATTGGTTTAGATGCAAAATTATTTGTGCATATAACTGCAAATTATTAAAAAGAATTCTTAAATAGTAACGACAGATTTGTTCACACAGAAAAGATTGTGGACAAGTTTAAAATGCAATTATAAGAAAAATTTACTATTTAAGGATGTGATTACTCGTGTTAAAGAATTTTAATTTAAGTATAATTTTAAATTAAAAAGTTTGTCTGCTAGATATGATTCATTAATCAATGCAATAAAATCTTATTTTTAATATTTTTGTTGATTAAAATTTTTTTCCAAACCAAAATTCATACATTACCAAATTTTTTCAAATGAATGGGTTATCTTTTAAATTTGATTTGGGTTATTTTTAATTCAAAATTAATAAATCAAAGATTTTATGAAACACTTTAATATCTTTATTCGTACTTTCATCTTGAAACTTATCAAAATTTTTATTTCAATACTTATTTATAAAATTCTGACTATTATTACTTAGTAATGATTGAATCCAGATTTTTATATATATAATTATCAAACTTTACCTCTTCACTGCATTTATTTAAAATCAACAACAAATCATTACCAAATACTTTCCAAAATCAACAATTATTTCTTAAAGACATTTAAATAACAAATTTTTTAGTTCTACGTAGAAATGTAGCTCGATTACGACATTTTCATAAAATACAATAGTATCTAAGAACTGAGTTAGAGCAAGAGAAAAAGATAAATTTGGTTAAAAAATAATATAATACAATAGTCTATCATTAGAAAATTGTGGTGATGCAGATAAGATTTTTAAGAGTTTTGATGTTGATATTTTGTAATCTGATTAACAAAAACAAGCTTTGAAATAAAACCTTATTGCAGTTTATTACTGTCTTTAATACTTATGCCTTTGTATCATATAAATAGATGCATCTTAATGTTTAAAAAATAATGTAGAACTTATTAATAAACTTATGATTTCTAAACCAAAAAAAAATTAAATGATAAGCATGGTCGATTTAAGAAAAATTATTTGTCTGGAACAACTAAAAACTAGAAAGTTAGAACCATAAATTACAAGAAATACTGGTGTTTAGGATTTAATACTTGAATGAGACAAAAATTAAAACGCAACTGTAGTAAATAACAGTTGACTTAGGCAAAAGTGCTTACTAATTGCAATTAATATATCACTAGATAAGATTGTATACACTTTTTTAGATAAAGAAAGAGAATATAATTTAACCAGACAAATTTTCAAAGTTATTGCAAAAAAATGTGTTGTAAGCGTCAAATTTGATAAAAACTTATTTAAAGGAATACATGAATCAATCATTAACTTTTACAAAGGACAAGATAAGGAAATCACTAAGTCGCAATTTTAGAAAAATACAATCTGCTAATATAGAAGCAGCAAGTTAATCTATTACAATTAAAGTTAATTATTATAGAAGTTAATTATGTTTTAGTAAAATATTACTAAATTGATGAATGTATACTATATTATAGAATACTCTCAAATTACACGATGATTTCTTAGATTATAGGACTAAAGACTAATAGGTTATAAATTATAAATAAACTAGTGAGTTTTTTCTTTTAATTAAATAAAATTAAAGTTAATTGTATTTGTATGCTTCAAACATTAAGATGATTCGACCATAATAAAATACAAGTGAAATCTATAAGCTATTCAAGGAATAAAAATTGATGGATGAAAAAAAAAAGATAAAAATATTAGGTACACAAATTTTTTTTTCTTTTTTATAGTATAATTTATGGACGTAGAACTTGGAACAAAATTTATCTTTTCTAATAAATAATTACCGGCCCACTCATTTACAAACACTCTAGTTATTAGATTTCGTAAGAAAAATGTCACTTATCTACTTAAATATAATTGAATCTAGCTATTAAACATTTTTAAGACAATATATGAAAAACATAGTTAAAAGAAGTTTCCAACCAAAAAAACTTGATCTTTATAAACTTACTTTTTTCATTTTTTTATTTTGTAAAAATGGTAAGCTCTACATAACTGAATCAAAAAATAAATAAGGGTTTTAAGTATAGTTTTTTATATTTTCAGATTGGAATTTTGAAAATTAATCAAAAATAAACTGCTTTATGTAACAAATATGATGTATTTAATCAGAAATTTATTAAAGAATTTATATACTAGTAAGAAACCAATGATATAGAGGAATTTTTAATATAAAAAATGACTGATTTATCATCTTTTGGCTATGTGTTAAAATAATTGCAGAAAATGGTATTAACCCATATACAAAGAAATTTATTATTTTTTCTTTGGATAGCAGCATTGATGATTATAATCCCTTGTCTCTGGCAGCAAAAGTTACAGCATCCTTAAGAGTAATGAATGCTGATCTTGAATAGTTGGAATCAGAT
>CAKKLC010004230.1:9735-19843 GCA_918559645.1 Ceratonova shasta | reverse complement strand
CATGTAGTTTGTATTCATATTTCTCTTTTGAATATAACCTATTATCAGGTAAAAAAGAAATTTATAATAGCTACTAGTAGATTTGCTTTTCAGAATGATTCAACTCAGATTTTTTAATTTAAATTTCATATTTATTGAAATTATTTCTTAATAATTATAAATCTTGTTATATAGCTATTTTTATAATAAATTTTTGAGTGCATAATATGCATTATGAAATTAAGAAATTATTTTTACTATTTTGATATTTGCTAACTAGTAATATACTATAATTTTATGGGAAGATACATTGATCAGTATTTTTAAAAAAACTAAATTTGGATACAAGAACTGTATTTATCACACAAAATTTATGCCCTTAAAAGTATCTTGCATTTGTTTTTTTAAATATAGGTGATTTAATAAGTATTTTTTACTTTTTTAAAAAGATTATCAATAAACAATTTTGATGATGGAAAATGAACATTAAAAATTATAAGCCTATTTCTTAAAACGCTTATTCACTCATAAAGATTCTTGTTAATTTCTTTATAAAATTTTTAAAGAATTTTCAATAAATTTATGTTTTATTTTATTCCATACTCAAAATAATTGATTGATTGTGAGCAAACTTAATAAATAAAACCTTGTATTAGAATACACAAGTCTATATACAATGTATAATTGCTTATAACTTACAAAAATATTCAATGATGATAATTAATATTGGTTTCATCTCGTTTGATTCAGACTATACGTATATCTTTGAAGTAACAAATATAGTTCGTCTAGTATCATCATCATTATTATGAGCCCAATATTCTTCCTGCATTATTTTTTGGTTTATTATGAAATATGGATTCATTAATTTGAAAATTTTTTATTTTTCAACTAAATGAAAAAGATTATTAAAATATTTTTAATTAATTTCTTCTTTAAGTTAACTTTTTATTTCTGATTCATTATATTTATGAAGAGTTTATTATAATATTATTGAAAACTACTTTTAAGATATTGTAAAATCTTTGAAAAAAAACTAGTCTGATACAAACTTACTAAACATAATTTTCTTAAATATTCATTTAACAGCTAAAATCAAAGTAGTGTTTATTTTGTTTTAAATTAATAAATTTACACTATTAATATTACACCTTAAATATTCGTTGAATGTTACAGTATACTCTATTGTAATGTAGATTCATTAATAACTTTCATTATGATGGTTTAAAAATTGGCTGTGTAACATCGCAATAGTGCAATCTTAAAAGTGTTTTATTTCTTAATATAGTTTAAAACAAAACTCATGAAAACTATTAAATTACTAGTTTTTTTAAATATTTCTCAAAGAAATGTATATTTTTGATAGTGAAGGGTTTCATTTGAAAATTAAAATTTTTTTTTTATTTATCTTTACAATTAAATAAATAAAAATCGTTACTGATATGCAATATTATTATTTATTAAAATTAATGTTTTAGTTCCTTGCTTAACCATCATATAAACTATAATTTAAATATTAAATGTATTACAAACATGACAATTAATATACACTTTTTATTTCACTACCGTCTACCGATTTTTATTTTTCATCTGAATTTTTCAAGTCTTTAATGAAATAAGGATCCTTATTAAATGTTTAAAGTTATCATTAAATCAAATTTATTATGATATAAGGTAAAAATATTACATTCATCAAACAAATTTATTAATTTTTACTAGATCTTTGAAATCGAAACTTTTTAAACCGTTTATTCGTTTGATTATTTCAAAGTGTTTTGATTTCGAGCTATAATTATACATAGCTTTATGAGTTATAAATATATATGTTATAAAATTAATTGACTGCAAATTTTTTATTTATTCCTTAAATGCAATTAATGTCAATTATGGGATTTCGGACCTATTTTAAATAAAATATAAAATTTGATTGAAATGCACAGTAAACCATAATTTGATGATTAAAACAAAAACTTCTAAAGCCAATAATTCTGAAATCACTTGTCAATTTTGTGCAAAGAGTAAATAAAAATGCTATCTTTCCTAAACTAGAAAATACAATAATTTTTCTTTTTCATTGTTCCTTGATAGAAAATATGATAACTAAAGTCTATGTTTAATAACGTATAAATTTAATCATTTTCAGAGATAAAAAAACTGTTTATTATTTATTTTTCTGGTTTCAATAAATGTTACCAAAAATCTTAGAAAGTATCACTACTTTTTTATATTTCCTAAGTATTATGAAAGCAAATATATTTTAGTAATCTTATTAATTAACATGTTTATGAAGGTTATCTTTTATTTATGGGCTCTTTAAATGTATTTTTTTAAAATTATTAATTAAAAACCATTTGTGCATTTTAAAACTCTTAGTTATATGATGAACCAGTTTATAATTAAGCTTTTCAAAACAACATTTTTTTCCTTCTATATTATTTTCCACATACTAAATTTTGAGATCTCCATTTTAGTCATTAATTACTATTAGATGTCACTCAGCTAGGTTTTGATTCTTATATACATGTTTAACCTAAAAATATCAGCCCTATTACCAAATAAGTTTGAGTTTTGATGCTGACACGTTTGAAAAATATGTTTTTTGTCAGAATTTAGAGATTTATTTCTAAAAGCTTATAGTCTGTTTTTTTGTTATATTATACAGTTTAATCTTAAAGAAACTGTGTTATCACAGTGTTTTTATTTTAAAGCGTATTATTTTTTTTACTACAAAACCATTAATTAACATCATCTACAATTATATTGTTTATACTGGATATATAATAAAACTCATTATTTATGTTGTTTAAAAGTATCAAATTAATAATAAACACGAAAAATATTTTAAACTAAACCTGTAGTGTACATTTTTTTGTTTAATAAACATAGGAACTGGTTCATATGTCAGAAAGGATCGAATGCGCTAGCAATATTTATAAGTCTAAAGCGAAAGTATTATTTACACCAACAATATTTTATATTGACAATTCAGAAATTCAAAAAATGCATGAGAACGTATGCTCTCTTTATACTTTCAATTGGTCTTTACAAGTTGTTAACCAAATTATTTAGGTTTTTTTGGCACAATAATCTATTTATCTTGATTTTTGACGTTTTTATGATCTGAATTATAAAAAATCGTATTTCTCTGTATCTCGAATAAAGTTATTTTTCTGATTTTCAAAATAGAGATTAAATTTTATTTTTTAGCTTTTTTGGACATATTCATAACTTGGTAATTTTTCCATTAGCATCAAAAGCTGAAAATTTTGCGTCAAACTCTATTTCATCTAGTAAAAATAAAAATGTTGCCACTCAAGATATGCATTTATCATTCATTGTAACAGTAAAAATCCTGCTTAATGAATTTTTTTTTTGGAAAAAAAGAATAATTTTTGCAGTTTAAACAGTTTCAAAATTCACTTAAGCTATTTTTATTTATAAAAGCTGTCCTTGGATGAATTTGATAATACTTTCTACAAAAGAAGAACCGAAATTCCCCACCAGCTTATTCTGTGATTAGCAATTTGTCAATAGATTATTTAATACTAATAAATCATAGTTTCTTTATGTTAAAGTCAGAAGTTTTATCAAAGAGCGAAAATTAGCCAAAAGTTTTTATTCAGTATATTCATATCTTTTAAGTTCCTTTAACCGTATGAATTAGCGTATATCTGGCACAAAAATGAGATTTATAATCCATTAAAAGTATTCAAATACCGCTGTGAATAATATAATCGGTTGTCTACATGATTTACTTTTTCTAAAAATATTTGCTTGTCACATGATGTAAACAATAAAATCTTATGAATGTTACAAATTTTTCCCTCAATTATATCATAAACATACTAAGAAAGGAAAATTAATTTACTTGTTTATTTAATTAAACTATGAATTTATAGAGCTCAGAGGTAGTGTGTATATCTTTGCATTAACTTTATTTTAATTATAGAAGCGTCCATGAAGAGTTTATAAGCTTTTAAAGATTAAAGAGATGAATTAAGCCTAACTTTTTATCCATATTACAAGTTTACTTGTTGATTTCAGCTTAATACTTTTTAAATATAGGAAATAGCAATTTTGATGGTAAACTGAGCGTATTATTAACAAGGATAAATAAATATGAACCACAAGTTGATTAAATTTAATTTAATTTTTATTCTCTTAATCTCACCATACAAGAAGGAATTTTGCTAATTCTAAATCGTTAAGATTGCCTTTGATTATTAAGTACTTCTTTTACTTTTGAGAACGTTTAAAAATGTTTGATTACATTAAAAAAATTGTGAGTCATCAGATTAATAATCACTTGGACTACAATCTATTTGCTACAGACGGGAGACTATGATATTAAAAATTGTAAAACTGATGCTTTCTAACTAGGAAACTATGTAAAGCTATCTTAAGGAATTAAGCACAAGTTAATGATGAATTTACGGATCATGGAAAAAATATTTGAAATAAAATTCATGCATCTTTATAACGAGGTAGAAAAAATTACTTTAATGACAAATGAACAGATTTGATGTTACTAATTGAGCAATTATTTTATTCTTTATTTCAAACAATGTTAATACTGCCGAACTGACTTACTGTTAAATCAATGATCGGACGGTTGGATTGGGTATGAGTTGAGATGTTTAAAGTATACTTGTGACAACTTTTAGACAAGTATTTAACTTCCAAGAATTAGTAGTTTTGAAGCAATAGCAATACCAGTTTAGCAATTTTTAAAAATCATTGTATATTAGCCATTTATTAAAGTAGGCAGAGATATTGCGCTTTGTTGGTGTTTCAAGATTAACATTAAGAAAAATTCGCAAAATATTTATAACACAAATTCAGTTATACTAACAATTGTTTCCTATTAAATAAAGTGATCCCGGTATAAATTTGCAAGTTTATGGGGTAATGCTTAATTACAAGGTTAAAACCCATAGAGAAAAGCTATTAAGTGAAAAGGTTTGGGCACTTTTAATAGTGGATACTTCAGCTTCACCAGGATTTTTTGGGCAAATTTTTAAAAACAGGTCTAAGAGAGTATTTATTCTAATTTTTAAGGAAGTTGTTCATTGTAAATCCATGAATGCACAAAATTAAACGATTTTGGAAAATTGAATGGATACGAACATGTAAAATTATATCATAAATACTTTTATTAATGTCCTATTACAGGTATCCGTGAATGCACAAAATTTAACGATTTTGGAAAATTGAACGGATACGAACAGGCAAAATTATATCATAAATACTTTTATAAATGTCTTATTACAGGTATTTATGAATGCACAAGATTTAACGATTTTGGAAAATTGAAGGGATACGAACAGGCAAAATTATATCATAAATATTTTTATAAATGGCCTATTACAGATATCCATGAATGCACAAGATTTAACGATTTTAAAAAATTGAAGGGATACGAACATGCAAAATTATATCATAAATACTTTTATAAATTTCCTATTACAGGTATTAATGAAAGCACAAAATTTAACGATTGTGGAAAATTGAAGGGATACGAACATGCAAAATTTTATCATAAATACTTTTATAAATGTCCTATTATAGGTATCTATGAATGCACAAGATTTAACGATTATGGAAAATTAAAGGGAAACGAACATGCAAAATTATATCATAAATATTTGTATAAATGCTCTATTACAGGTATCCATGAATCCACAAATTTTAACGATTTTGGAAAATTGAACGGATACGAACAGGTAAAATTATATCATAAATACTTTTATAAATGTCCTATTACAGGTATCTATGAATGCACAACATTTAACGATTATGGAAAATTGAACGGATACGAACATGCAAAATTATATCATAAACACTTTTATAAATGTCCTATTACAGGTATCCATGAATGCACAAGATTTAACGATTTTGGAAAATTGATTGGATACGAACATGCAAAATTATATCATAAATACTTTTATAAATTCCTTATTACAAGTATCCATGAAAGCACAAAATTTAACGATTTTGGAAAATTGAACGGATACGAACAGGCAAAATTACATCATAAATACTTTTATAAATGTCCTATTACAAGTATCCGTGAATGCATAAGATTTAACGATTTTGGAAAATTGAATTGATACGAACAGGCAAAATTATATCATAAATACTTTTATAAATTTCCTATTACAAGTATCCATGAAAGCACAAAATTTAACGATTGTGGAAAATTGAAGGGATACGAACATGCAAAATTATATCATAAATACTTTTATAAATGTCCTATTACAGGTATCCATGAATGCACAAGGTTTAAGGATTTTGGAAAATTGAATGGATACGAACATGCAAAATTGTATCATAAATATTTTTATAAATGTCCTATTAGCGGTATCCATGAAGGCACAAAATTTAACGATATTGTAAAATTAAACGGATACGAACAGGCAAAATTATATCATAAATACTTTTATAAATGTCCTATTACAGGTATCCATGAATGCACAAGATTTAAAGATTTTGGAAAATTGAACGGATACGAACAGGCAAAATTATATCATAAATATTTTTATAAATTTCCTATTACAGGTATTAATGAAAGCACAAAATTTAACGATTGTGGAAAATTGAAGGGATACGAACATGCAAAATTATATCATAAATACTTTTATAAATGTCCTATTATAGGTATCCATGAAAGCACAAAATGTAACGATATTGTAAAATTGAACTGATACAAACATGCAAAATTATATCATAAATATTTTTATAAATGTCCTATTACAGGTATCAATGAATCCACAAAATTTAACGATGTTGGAAAATTTAACGGATACGAACAGGCAAAATTATATCATAAATACTTTTATAAATTTCCTATTACAGGTATTAATGAAAGCACAAAATTTAACGATTGTGGAAAATTGAACGGATACGAACAGGCAAAATTATATCATAAATACTTTTATAAATGTCCTATTACAGGTATCCATGAATGCACAAATTTTAACGATTTTGGAAAATTGAACGGATACGAACATGCAAAATTATATCATAAATACTTTTATAAATGTCCTATTACAGGTATCCATGAATGCACAAAATTTAACGATTGTGGAAAATTGAAGGGATACGAACATGCAAAATTATATCATAAATACTTTTATAAATTTCCTATTACAGGTATCCATGAATGCACAAAATTTAACGATTTTGGAAAATTGAATGGATACGAACATGTAAAATTATATCATAAATACTTTTATTAATGTCCTATTACAGGTATCCATGAATGCACAAAATTTAACGATTGTGGAAAATTGAAGGGATACGAACATGCAAAATTATATCATAAATACTTTTATAAATGTCCTATTACAGGTATCTATGAATGCACAACATTTAACGATTATGGAAAATTGAACGGATACGAACATGCAAAATTATATCATAAATACTTTTATAAATGTCCTATTACAGGTATCCATGAATGCACAAAATTTAACGATTGTGGAAAATTGAAGGGATACGAACATGCAAAATTATATCATAAATACTTTTATTAATGTCCTATTACAGGTATCCATGAATGCACAAAATTTAACGATTGTGGAAAATTGAAGGGATACGAACATGCAAAATTATATCATAAATACTTTTATAAATGTCCTATTACAGGTATCTATGAATGCACAACATTTAACGATTATGGAAAATTGAACGGATACGAACATGCAAAATTATATCATAAATACTTTTATAAATGTCCTATTACAGGTATCCATGAATGCACAAAATTTAACGATTGTGGAAAATTGAAGGGATACGAACAGGCAAAATTATATCATAAATACTTTTATAAATGTCCTATTACAGGTATCCATAAAAGCACAAAATTTAACGATTTTGGAAAATTGAATGGATACAGACATGCAAAATTATATCATAAATATTTTTATAAATGTCCTATTACAGGTATCCATACACAGACTTTTGAAAGCTTTAACAACATATTAACTCTCAAGATTAAAGAAATGAAAGGTTTAAATGATGAAGATAGGAGATTATTTGTTAATGAGTTTCTTTTTCTTGATACTTTTAAAAATCATGCTTACAGCAAAATGTTTAAATGATTAAAAATCAATTTTTGTTACGGGCTATTTTTTTAAGTGTTATTACTAAGCTATTTTTTTCCATCATCCGAATTTACTTTCAAATTATATAATTACTTGAAACTGTAAACAAGCTTTAGACATTTTTTTACTAAAAAATGCTTGTATAAGTAATGGGACTAATATAAGATGCCATTTAAACAAATCCATATTCCTTGATTTGTAAGATAAACTATATTTAAACTGATAGCTCACATCTTAGAAATTCTAAGTATAATGTGTACAAATACAGCTTATTAACAGTTCTCCATAGAAATAACCTAGAAAGCTAAAGATCTGGATATTGATGATGTCTTAATACTTAAAGCCAAAATATATAAAAAAGCAGCGAGTGATCTTGTTTAAAATTTATATTCTGCCCATAACTACTTTATGCAAGCTTAGAAACTAGAGCCATCTATTATTTAGGAATTATGTAATAAGTAAACTAAAAGAAGCTACTGGTGTAGTGAGTTATATTTAAAGGACGACATCAATCCAAGAAAACTCTAATTGTATTTGAAGACACTAGTAGATATGTTGTAAATTAAAATTGAGTTTTCTTAACATTTTTTCATTTGAATATGTTCTAAGACAGAATATAAGCATTTTGAGATTGTTTGATGAATCAACTCTCAAATACAAATTTTATTTGCTAATTCATTTCATATATTTTAGTTGTTAGCTTTCTTTCAGATAATATGAACGAAGAAAGATTGTTCAATTTATCTATTCTTTTAATAAAAAAGAGGTGCATGATACAATAGATATTTAACAATCAATGTATGACTTGATAAAATAACAAAGAAAAAGTCTTTAAAATTCCAACCTATTTTAATGATTGTTATGTTTGAAAATATTCTTTTGGTATAAATGACTCTCTTGTAGTTCTGTGGAGTCATATCATTAAATATATCTGTAATAGAGTACGGTTGACAAAATAAATATTTGCAAGAAAAGGATTTATAATATAGCTACTAAGACAAAAAATAAGTGTATTTAAGTTGCAAAGATAAGCTATATAAAGGTTCTAAAAAGTCCAAAAATATATGGTTTCTGGTGATCCTATAAAATAAAATATTAATTATTTAACATAAACCTACAGGACGTAGCCATGAATAATTATTTTTTTGGTAATAATTGAAATGCTAATGATTTTTTATAAAATACCTTGATTTTATCATTTTATTATCGTAGCTGTAAAAAAATGTCAATATTACACGGCTTTTAGAATGAGTTGATTTAATATTTTTATTTTACTTAAACAGTATTTTAGTATAGTTTTGAGCAGTGCATTAAACTAAAGATTCTTTGTATTTTATACAAATTTAAACAAGTAAAAATCATCAAAAATTTAATTGATTGGTTTTAAACGAGTTATACTATACACACAAACATTTTATTAAAAAGCTGTAGTATATAATATAAAAATAAAATATTGCTAACATTTTATTACTATAATGGATCATTTTTAGAATAAATATAATACAACTAAATTAAATGTATTTCCCTTATAGAAATCTAAAATAAAAAGAAATAAAATTTCAACTTTAATAGTATTCTTAGAATCTGGGAACTTTGACAAGTCATGTGTAGGATTAAAATAAATCTTTTTATGTGAATTTATTTTAATCACAGATCAATTTTTGATCATAAAAAATTAAAATGTTATTGAATTTTTCAAAATTTTCCATAGTATTATGATAAATCTATCTATCATCTTAAATTTGAAAGAAAAATATATAACCAATAATTACAAGATTAAATAATATACCTTAATATTATTTTTAATTTTAGTTTTATATTTACCTACTAAAGCTTACTAATATTAAGCCAAATCATAAGATAATTAATCCAATATCTTTACGTTTGTATAACAAATATTAATCCGAAGACAAATTTATTGTATGCAAAGTTTTTAAAAAGGATTTTTGCTTGGATTTTGTTTACTGTAGCCCCCCTGCAAGAGGAAATTCTATTTGCTTTTTATATTTTTTAATAATATTTTT
>CAKKLC010004222.1:353-15583 GCA_918559645.1 Ceratonova shasta | reverse complement strand
TATTTGTGATATTGTTGTTATTGGTAATACTGTTGATTATATTAATATTTGTGATACTGTAGATATTTTTGATACAGTTGATAGTAGTAATACTGGTGATATTGTTGTTACTAGTAATATTTGTGATACTATAAATATTTGTGATACTATTGATATTTTTGGTACAGTTGATAGTAGTAATAATCGTTAAATTGTTGATACTATTTTTACTATTATAATGATGAAAATAGTAATAATGTTGATACTTCTGATAATAGTGATACTGATAGTATTAGTGATATTGGTGATACTTGTGTTATCCTTATTATGGTGATTCTGTTGATAAAATTTGATAGCAATATGACAAAAGACGACTAATTGAAATATTTTGAATTTTTCCTTAAGTTTTTTGTTCATTTATTTCTAAATTGATTATAATTGATTTATTTTTTCTTATTAATTGTGCATATTTGTAGTCATGATAAATTTTTACTATTTATTTAGGAGAAATTATGTATAAATATTAATCTAATTTAATTACTATATCAATAATTGTCCTTTTTTATATATTTTCGTGCCGAATAATGTCCGACTAACCCCAAAATTTCAAATTAAAATTTTATAAAATAAATATTAATTTAAAAAATATATGCTTTATAAAATATAGTTATAAAGCCCCTTTATTTCAAAATTCATCTCCAATTATATTTACTTCTTCTAATATCAACTATCGTTTTCGCCAATTCAATATAATATCGCGTTTTGTAATTATCAATTTCATTTCTTTTTGATTCACTTAATTAGAATAATTGTAAAATCTCCGCCTGTTTCTTAGTATTAATATCTGTATTGAATCCACGCACATTTTAAAACAAATTGGATAAATTGATTGCCCGATGTCTCTTGATTTTGCATTCATATACTATAGAATGTAACACATTTAACCAAATCTTGCAAATTTCAGCTACTATAAGATTTAAAACCAAGTTTTAAGAGCTGAATATAAAGTTTGAATTTTTTTATGGGATTAGGGGTGAAATAATGAGACAAAAAGCAGCCTTATTAGAAACAAACCACCCAGAAATAAACTTTCGAGATGAACATACTTTGTCTGTGCATTTTAAGAAACAGGGAAAAGCCCATGAAAACTTTGTTGCACAATCTATAACACTTAAAATTTATTTGAAGCTCATGTTTTCATTTTCGAATTGCAGGATATTATTAATATCAACTTGCAGCCTCTCAAGCTTTTCTTAAATTATAATGGGCCTTATCTTTTGCGTTGTAATTATAATCGTTCTTTGTGAATAAATTTCACATTCTAGCAACGCCTGCTTAAAATATCATCCATTTTTATGTTATAATACTTCCTTTGTATTTCATCATTTAAGACCTCTATGATACCTTAAATTTTTTTCAATTAATAGATTTTTTATACGTCCTATTTCAAAATCGGGAATATTCCTAAAAGACACTAATCTTTGGTTTAAACAAACAATATATTGTTTATAAACTGTAGAAGACGCGTTCATCTTTTAGATGATCTTTCAGGAGTTGTCAAATTCAAAACTGGCAACTACTCCAGTGATAAGAAAGATAACAAGAGCATTGTAATCTTAAACAGATTGAATTTCTATTTTTACTGGCATGATGTTTTTTTTTTATTTTTTTTAACTACACAATTTTTTTAAATTACTCATTTAAAAACAGTTGCTGATAATTTCGAATTTTTTATTAATTAAATTTTGGCATTTGTCGGACATTATTCGGCACGACAGTCCATTTTTATGTATGGATACTTTAAAAAATTTCATTTTCATATAAAAGTATTTACTTTTGGTATTTGTTATCAAGTTCAACTTGTAATATTTTATTATAACATTTTTTTTGTAGTCCAACTTTAAGGATTGGATATATTTAAATAGGTTCATTTAGTTTCTATACATTGAAGTTTTAATAAAATTTTTAATTAAAATATTTTTTTTTCTTTTTATCCTTTTTACCCGCTTTTAAAGAGACAATTCCTTTGTCCTTAGTACTAAAAATCTATTTGAAATATTTCTGATATTTTTTGATTTTTTCTTATTTCAAAATATTTGGCAAAATTATTTAATTCAAAATTTTGCTATCAATTTATAAAACATAAAAAACCTATCATAGTAATATTTTTTATTAATATTTATACATTAAGGACCATTTTTGATTAATAAATATTTTACTATTATGAATACTTATCGTATCGTATACAAGCTTATCAGATAGTTTAATTTAATTAAATATTTGTAATACAGTGTAGTTCCGATTATCCAAATTAATTTTTCATGCCAACGTGTCAGTTAAAAGGAAGAGAATAATCATTACTATAGAAGATAAGTTAGATGTATTAAAATTGTTAGATCATGGTGCAAGCATTAGCTTTGTAGCTGAAAAATATAATATCGGAAAATCTACGGTTTTTAATATCAGAGTAAATAAAGATCGAATTCTGGACTGTATATCAATACAAGACATGAGCTTTAAACCTATACATAGAAAATCTATGAAACCACAAGTGATGAAAATTTAGATGCTGCTATAATACATTGATTTTTACAAAAACGAAGTCTCATGTGCCAATAAGTGGGCCTTTGTTATGTGAGAAGGCAATATTTTTTTGCCACAGAATTAAATCCAAATACAAAATTCAAAGGAAGTATTGATTTGTTAAGAAATTTCTATGTGAGGTATGACATATATCATTTGAAAACACACGGGATAAACTTTCAGCTAATTTTACATCAGCAAACGATTTTTTACACGCTTTTAATAAAAATATTAAGGAAGAAGGATATATACCCGAAAAAATTTATAATACTGATGAAATTGGAATATTGTGGAAAAATTTGCCAACAAGCACACTGTTCAAAAAAAATTAAAAATATATTTCAGGTTAAACAACGAAAAACGATAGGGTTACATCATTATATAGTAACTCTTCAGAAAATCATAAATTACCATTGCTTATAATTGGAAAATATAAAAACCATCGTTGTTTTCGAAAAAATAATGATTTTCCATTTCAATACAAAATTCAAAGTAATGCCTGTATGAATTGTGAAGTTTTTATTAATTGGTATGAAACTTGTTTTATTCCTGAAGTTATAAATTATCAAAGAAAGTTGGGTATATCATAAAAGGCTCTGCTAGTTCTTGATAATGTAAAATCCCATCCAACAGAAAATCTTCTAAATAGTATAAATTTTAAATTTAAAGTAATTTTTTTACCACCGAAAGTAACATGTACATTAACCTATGGGTAAGGGAGTAATAGAACTAGTAAAACGTAATTATAAAAAAATGCTTCTTTTTTAAACTTTTAAACCATGAATTTTAAAAGACAGAACTAGAATTTAATAAAAATTTAAATTTAAAAGGCTTTTGTCTCTTTATTGCTGATACTTGGAACAATGTTCATATTAATACATTAAAAAAGTCATGTAATAAGATATTAAAAAAAATGAGCAAAAAAATTATGAAACAAATGATGATATTGATATTATATATAATATAAACTTTTTAAAAACTGGAATAGAACATTTTAATTGAAAATATATATCTAAAACAGGGGAAAATCAATTCTTAAACGAAAATATTTTGCAAAACTGTTTAGAGTGTGATAAAGATGATACAGGTTACGAATTTCTTGAAGATCATGATATTATTAAAAATGTTCAGTTGAGTAACAAATTTGATAAGAAGTCTGAGGATTCCGAAGATTTTAAAATTGGAAAGAAAGATAAATCTAACGCATTATTATGTAATAAAGTGATCGTAGCTTTAAAACCTGTTATTGAGTGGTGTGAATGTCAAGAAGAATGTATGGATTTATATTTGTTGAATTTAAAAAGAATTAAATAGTTTGTTGGAAATAAATAAATCAAGAAACCTAAAGCAAAAAAAAAACGATAAAAGATTTTTTAATTTAAATGACCTTTTTATCCGAAATTTTTGTTATCGAAGCAGCACTAAAAAATACCAGTCCTAAAAGGTTCGGATAATCAAAACTATCCTGCATTTTGTATTCCTTAATTTTGATAATTTATGTAAGACTTCATGGATTAAGGACCCATAATAAAGTTTTTGAGGGCTTGTCGTTTTTTCCGCCCAAAATAAATAATTTAAAAATTGAAAATAAATATTTAAATTAAATTTTAATTAAAGCAAGTAAAAATTGCAAATTTTTGTTAAACACATTAAACTTCCACATCCGTTCTTTTAGTAAAGATCCAGCTTTTTAACCTGCAGTCCATATTTTTGTTTAATAAAATTTTTAATTTTTGATCAAAAACACTTATTTACTTTGTATTAAGACTGGTATAAGGATCAACAAAATGCAATTTACGATTTACTGTTTGGTAAGTAAAGGCGTTATTTTGTAACGAATTATTGACACGCGATTGATCAAAATGACTTATTGAACATGTGCTAAAAACTCTCCAAACGATCCGGGTTAAAGTTTTTGCAAAATGATCGTTTACAATTTTTAGTAAACATTAGAGGGACTATAATTAGTATCTGATATACCAAAAACCCACATTCCCTAGTCAGAGGCCCTACTAAGATGATATTTAGGTTTGTGTCGAAAAATACTTTTGTATACATGACAGACATTAGCTGACCCAACAACCGAAATTGGGTACGATGTGTGATAATTTTTACAGATAAATCTTTACCTATTATAAAAACGCATTAAAACTTATCTTTCAACATCTATTTCTGCTAGGACATCTGTATCTTTAGTAGTATACCCCCACTTCCATTAAAAATTGTGCCCTGTTCTAGGATTAAACTTAAAACCATCAAACACAAAGTTATGCCTTATACTCTTATATTTTTTATAAGAAATACAGTTTTTGTTCATGCATCTGAATGCCATCTTATCCTTGTTATAGGAATAGGTTACCGTTGTCAAGACAACGTCACATTCATCTCAGACTAAGTGTTTTGTGATGACACCCATATTTCTTAAATAATCGATGTAATTACTTATAGAAGCATTGATTTTTTGTTCTAGGATGTCTACATAGAAGCATGTCATTTTAGGGGTTCAAACATTTTACCAATATTTAAACCTTGTTTGCAAATTTTAATGGTAAAATTAGATACCTAACCAGAAAGGTTCAACAATCCACTGATACTGATATTAATATAATTTAATAATAACAATTAAATATAATTTTTTTGAAAACTTGAGATAAACTAAATTTATCAGTAATGTATTGTCATGGGATTTATTTAGGATTTTTAAAAGAAATTATGGTAAAAATAGATTTCCCTTGGTTTTTCAGATTTTCCTAAGTTTTTAAATAAAATTAAAAATTTTCCAAGACATGCAAAAAGTTACAAAAAAGAAAATAGTAAATGATGATTTAATTAAAATAAATGATGAAATAAGAGTTATATTATTACAATGAGGAGTTTTTATGACATATTTTAGAAACAACTGAACTTGCAAATTCATTAATGGCAATGTTCGAATTAATTAAAAACTCAAAACAGTGCCAAAAGTTCTACGTTATTAGTTTTTTGAATTATATCAAAAGTAAAAGGCACTTGGAAGGATTTTTTTGGAGATGTATTAGACCTTTTCATATAGGGTTCAAATAGAAAATCAAGTATTTTTGAACATTCATATTATACATTTAATGATATTTTGATGATTTTTAACAAATACATTCTAGATGAAAGGTTTAACAACATTTCTTTTGAACTGTATAGAGACAAAGAAACAGTAAGCTCACTTTGTGACTTGGCAATACAAGCAAGCTGCCACTACTTATGCTTGACAATTGAAAAAATTATCGCTAAAAGATGAAAATGGAGTATCTAAAATCGTTGAAATTAAAAAAAAGTTTGTTGATAAGGCTAAAATATAACCGAGGAAGAACGGTTAAGAACAATTTTATATTAGTGTGATTGGGCCGATAAGCCGCAAATGTTTTATATTACCAGTACCCAATAGTAATTCAGAGTCGAATACGGCGTGTGGTCATCAATAATGTGTTTAACACAACACAAATTATTACGAATAAAGGGAAGACGAATGCAAAATTATTGCGTGAAATGCCATAAATGCAACATTCTTGAGTAAACCCAAGCGTAAACTTTATTGATACATCTAATAGACACAATCCGTACCTGAAAAATTGAAGTTCTGGGTCAAAATCAAAGTATTTTATGAGAAGAAGGCAGGGTATTTCTCTAGAAAAAGGTTCGGAATACTTAATTAAGATTATTTTAGAATATAATATTGAAAAAAGGAAACAATTTAATAAATAGATGAGTAAAATTGTGCATTTTTGGGAAACTTGCATATTTTGAGAAAATTTGTTTATTCATAGTAAAATATTTGAATTAAAAATAGATTTTGGAAGAGTACAAAAATTGAAGTTATTAGATGAACATAAAGTGTTATCTACAGAAGAAATAGCAACAAATGAAATTTAGAAAAAAGTTTATTACACACAAATTTGCGACATTCAGAAGAAATGTTGGAGTTCATGGCAATATTTGGACTCATTCGGAATCTTTTGGGTTGTACAATAAGCCAGACAGCATTGTCAGTAGTCAGGCTAAAAATAAAGAAGTCCATAAAGAAGTGGATATGTACAAAACCGTGCTATAAAATATTACAACTAAGATATAAGTCTTTCCTTAAAGGAATAATTTTTAGTTTAGTTAAATTTTATTGGCTTTATATATATACATAAAGGGAGACCAATATGGCAATATTTTGAGAGAGATTAGTGTCAATATGAAAAAATAGGCACATTATTCGATTTATTGATATAAGTGTTAGCTCTAAGCTTCTCTTTGCAAGAATCTTCAATTGGAGGAGTCTCCGCTATAGGAATCAAATCTATTGTAGAAATAGATTAATAAACTTTGTTTAAAAGAAAACATAATAGAGGCAGGTTATTAAAAACCAGTGGTTCATCTGAGAAATAGAGCTCAATACACAAAATTACTTTCTAGTTCCGGTTCTCAATCAAAACAGATCTAATATTGTAAGTATTTTAGAAAGATGTGTTCTGCCGGGAACATTTGTAATAATTGATGGTTGGAGAGCTGTTAAAAAAGTTATTTCTGGTTTTAACTTAAATTTACAAAACAGAATAATTAATCTTTCTCTACAATTTTCAGACCCACCGGACGGTTCAATTCATACTCAAAATATAGAGGGACTGTGAGCGAGATCCAAATACTTTCTAAAGAAAAAATGCACGGCTTCAACAGCAAAAAAAAACAGTTATCTCTTTCAATTTCTGTGGATGCATCGCATTGATAAAAATTCCGCTTTGGTGAGTTACTTATATTATTAAATTACAGTCATTTTTTTATTTTGTTATTTCTTCTTATTTTTCATTTTTAATATTTCAAAAAAAATCACAATTTTCCCTAAAATGCATAATTTTCCAAAAACTTCAAAATTTTACTAGTCTAAAATTTAATGACTTACTCATATTATTACAATTCAATATGTTTGATTAAACTTTTTGTAATATTTTTATTTGAAAACATAGGAAAATCTGAAAAACCGACAGGAATTCAGTTTTACTGTCATTATTATTAAATATACCATAAAGAACTTAAATAATTTATGATCTGAAATTTATGTTTGTCGGGATGATTCGGATAAACAAACACAAACAGTGAAGTACAGCGCAACAAATGGTGTCAGAAGTGAACTAGTATAAGAGAGCGTATAAGATCGTTTTGAAGAATTTTTAGAAGCTTTCATGATAGTTACGGAAGCAAATGGATGGACATTAGTTAATTAAGCGATGGAAGTTATCCACACATTTGCAAGGCCAAGCAATAAGCCTGGATAAGGAGTCGTAGATATAAAGGGTAAAAAACCTACAGCCGGAAAAAAGAGACTGTTAGAAAATTATTTGAAAATCGTCGAAAGGAAAAACACGGCAGAGAAATTTTATGAGCTTTTTCTTAGTGCTGTAAAAAATATAATGAAAATTACAACTCATATTGCAAATCAATTAACTATTACCTTTCCTCTGCAATTCCATCGCTCAATGTTACAGAGAATTATTTAATGGTTGACAAAAAACTTGTTAAATCCATTCTTCTTGTTCTGAAAACACAGTTTTAAAGAGTAGGTGATATAGACATGTTTATATTAACTCAGAAAATGGTAAACATGAAATTTAATATGACTGAGCGTTCTCAACAAATTTCAAAACCAGAAACAAAGCAGATTAAGTGTTTAAACTGCCAACATTTTTGACATTTAAAAAGCATTTGTTGGATTAAAAAATTAGCTTAAACCAAGAATTAATAATATTAAAACGGAAGATGTTTTAAATTACTCTTAACTAAGTGCATATGATACAAAAAGGATTGATAATAAATTTTATTGAAATATTATTACTAATGGGTTAGTCTTGAGAGGATTACTTTATACGGCTGCCTCCTTATCATATATGCAGTATATGCGGGAGTTAAAAATTTGCAAGGAAGATGCCGTTAAAGTTTTGTCTATATAAGCAAACAAGTTACAAGTTTTAAGATCTTATAATGCTTATTTGAGAATAAGTGAGTTTAAGACGGAACATTGATCTATGTTGTAAAAAACCTGTTAAATGAAGTTATTATCGAAAAGCATATAAAAAAATATAAGTTAAATGATCTGAATTTGTCGAGAATTAATCATATGGAAACAATTTAGAATTTAGTATTAAACAAAATTGTGATAGCCTGTGATGGGAGGGATGAAATGAAACGTGTCTTGGAAGCTAATATGGATTATTTTTAGGATGAAAAAAACGTAGGAGTAACTAATAGACAAGATCACGAAATTAAAACAATAAGTAAAACTCCAATAAATTGTAGACCATTCAGGGTACCGTTTCATTTACAGTCAGAGATGAAGGAACAAATTGTCGAATTGTCTAACAAAGGTTTTATACGAAAGAGCCGATTTCCATACTGCTCTCCTACATTATTAGTGAAAAATGAAGGATGGGTCTTATAGGCTGTAAATAGGTTTTAGCAAACTAAATGATATTACTATGAAAGATTATTCTCTAATTCCGGATATTATTGACATGTTGGATAGATTTCAAGGAGCAAATTATTTATCAACAATTCACTTAGCCAGAGCTTATTGACAAGTTCTAATCAAGGACCATGATTGAAAGAAGATAGAGTTTTATCCTGGTTTGCAAATCGGGTATATTGATTCACGGCGATGCCGTTAAGACTTATAAATGGATCAGCAATTTTTCAGCATTTAACGGACATTGTTTTGAAAGGTCTTGAAAATTAAATTTGCTATATGGATAACATTATAGTATTCTAAAAGTCATTAGAAGAACACAAAAAAACATTTAGAAGAGGTTTTGGAACGTATAAGAAGTGCAAATCTCAAGATTTAAGCGAAAAAATGTTAGTTTGGTGCTGAACGAATAAATTTTTTCTGGCACGTAATTTTGAAAGAAAGACTGGAAATGGATCCATATTACGTTAAGGGCATAGACAACTTTGATGAACCAATATCACAATTAGGTGTCTAGGGATGTGTGGATTTAATCGAAAATTTGTAAGAAATTTCATGTCAGTAGCTGCAACTCTATTTGAAATGAAAAGATATTTAAATTTTGAATGGTCTGAAACTTAAAATAGAGCATTATTTCATACGAAGGAATTTTTAAAGGTAATGGTCATACTAAAGTTTCCAAACTTTGAAAAACAATTTTGCTTAAATTGTGACGATTCAGGAATAGGTATGGGTGAAATCTTGACTAAGGAAAACGAAAATGTATCTTTTTTAATAGCTTTTCAAGCAAAAGACTTAATAAAAGTCAAAAATTACTCTAGAACTGAGAAGGAATTGCTAGCAATAATTTTGTACGTGAATAAGTTTAAAACATACCTTCTATAGAAAAAGCTTGTTATTTATAAATATCACAATTCTTTGATATATTTACAATCATGCAAAAACCTTTCGGAAAGAAGAACAAGGCGGCTTGTAAATTTTTTAAGAATATGATTTTGAAAAAATAATAAACTTTGAAAATAAAATAAAATTGCAGATGCCTTATCAAGAAGTTTTAATGTACCGGAAGAAAGTAATATTTGCATGGTAATAATTGGAGAAGTAGAAGACGATGAAATATTAGAAAAATTTAAATTAATTATAAAAAACGAGATAGCATGCAATGATCACCAAATTTTTGATTCAATTTAGTGGCAGCAAAAGAACTCTCTAAGTGTACAAAACGAAAGAGTCTATCGTGTGTCGTAAAAGGAAATAGAATATGTATTGTCAAGGATAATGCTGTGAATGTCTTTCGTCACTATCATAATGAAACAATTCATTTTGGATTTGAGAAAATTACGAAATGATATTTAAAAATTATTTCTGGACACAAATGTCAGAAAAAATTTTATAGTATATCAAGAACTGTAAGATATGTATTATGAATAAATGGAAACAATTTAGTATTCGGAACTAGGAAATATAGCGAATCCTATTATTTTATCAGTAGTCAGTAGATTTTGTTGGACCATTACCTGTCTCTGATAAAGGAAATAGATTTTTGTTTATAGCTGTAAGGAAAATCATAGATGGGTGAAAGTATTTTCAAGTCCTACACAGTCTGAAAAATTTGTGTTTGAATATTTGGAAAAGATAATATGTCATTCAAGGTTCCGAAAATTTTTCTATCTTATCAAAGAACACAGTTTAAATCTCAAGTAGTTGCATAGTTTTGTAAAGAATATTGAATCAAGAATGTAAGAACAACAACGTATAATCACAGTGTAATGGGCAAGTAGAAAGAGTAAACAAGACATTTAAAGAAAGAATTCGATGTCTGCTATCAGAAAAGAAAATGAATAGTAATAGATGGGAACAAGTATTAGAATTAGCATATATGGCAATCCGAAAGGCAATTTCTAGAGCTCCGAAATACAGACCGTTTTAATTAATTACAGGGATGGAGATGCGAACACACCAATCAACAGAAATAGGGAAGAATGATGATGTTCGAGAAATTAGGAAAAGTGCAAACGATCAAAATAAAAAATATAAGTTAGCGATGAAAGAATAATATGATCGAAGTAAATGTAATAAAGAAATAAATATTGCCCAAAAAGTATACATTTATGTCAAACCCGAAAAAAGAATCGGATCACTTGACCCTAGTCTATAAGGCGCTTTTATAGTGAAATAAAAGTCAAGTGAACAAAAATTTCTCCTAGAGAAAGACGAGAAAATAATTCTAATCAACAGGAACAGAATCTTTGCCATTGGAGAGAGGAATGTTGGGGTGGTTCGGAAACACATTTATAGATGGAGTATAGCGCAACAAACTTATTATAAATATTGCATCCAAATTTTATTTTACAAACCAGTAATATAAGAGATCAATTTAAATTTATTTAATTAGAAATTTTAAATTCAAACTATTTACCTGATTGATTCTATCCTACTTAACTATTTCATTCAAAATTATAAAAAGAATATTGATGTCATAATTTATCATTTTTAAAGATTCTTTTTAAACAGTATTATAAGAAACAGCTTGAATTTTTGACAAAAATTTAACTTCTTTTATTATAGGAATATTTCTAATACAAAAAAATGATTATTAAGCCTATTCAATGAAAAACTTTTAATTTTATTAGCCATTTATTATATTTAATACACGTGCGCCAAAGAGAACCGTACAATTTTTACTGAGGTTAATTTTTATAATAAATTTATTTTATCTAATAAACATGGGCCAAATGAAACTTATAATTTTTAATGAGGTTAATTATTTAAATTGTGTTTTTTATTTTATTAGAAATTTTTTATGTAGTACACTGGCGCCTAACGAAACGTACGATGTTTATTGAGGTTAATTATTTAAATTGTGTTTTTTATTTTATTAGAAATTTCGAATAGAGTACACTAGAGCTAAACGTAAATTTTTATTGAGGTTAATTATTTTAATTGTGTTTTTTTATTTTATTAGAAATTTCGGTACTTTTTTGGTATTCTCCGTAGCAAAAATAAATAAGTATTTTTTAAATTAATTAATTAAAAAAAATATATAATAAGAATTTAATGCTTAATAATCTTCGGTCAAAAACATGGGTTTTGTCAATTTAAGTCATTTTAACGAATACCAAATACAAAGAAACACGCCATCAACAGAAGAAACAATAGTTTTTTTGCTAAATATAGGTTTATTAAGCAGGGAAAGGTATGAATTAAATGCAAAAATTTGATGGATTGAGAGCCTTCATCCAAAACTTCAGTTTGTTTAAAATACGGATGTAAAAGGCCGTGCAGAGCCAAACTCTCCCTCCAGCATAATACGTTTTTTGAAAATAGCTAGATAAGTTTGCGGATTATATTTAAATTTATTTATTATTCGGCTTACGAAGAAGCGAAAACAAAAAAATTGAAAAGGGAATTGAATATTGGGACTGAAGCTATATCAGATTGTAAAAAATTATATTAGAAAAATTTTCACTTTAAAATTGATCGCGGAACCAATAGTTTTAGGTGGAGTGGGAAGAATGATGAAAAATGAGGAAACACTGTTTGTACGAAGAAAATATAAAGTCGACAGGTTAGGAAGATAGGAATGGGTTTTTGGTAGGATTGACTGCACTACTAAAGAGTGCTTTATGGTGCCTATAGAAAAAATAGATGCTGCAACGTTGCTTCCAATTATTCAAAAATATTTTCTTCCCGGTACAACAATTGTTTCAGATCTTTGGAGGGCTTATAATTGTCTTGAGGGCCAAGGATATGTTCATTTGACCGTTAAACATTCCCTAAACTTCGCCGAACCCATTTCATACGTCAATACTAACAAAGTGTAGAATTTATGATGCGTGCAAAAAGACGGAATAAAAAAGAAAGTGGAATAGCCCTACACTTCTATTATCTTATTTAAACTAATTTATTTGGAGACAGCGAAATAAATTTTCTCCATGTACAGAAATAATTAAAGAAATCAAAAACTATTACAACTTAAATTTTATGACGAATAGTATTTATTTTATAGCCTTTTATTAATTTATTTATTAAAAAAATATTTATTTGCTGCTGGGAGATACCAAAAAAGACCCAAAATTTCTTCTACATAGTACACATGTGCCAAATGAAACGAATAATGTTTATTTAGGTTAATTAATTAATTTGTATTGTTCTATGATTTTATTTTCAATTTAATATTTTAGTAAACATGCACTAAATGAAAAGTACAATCTTTATTGAGGTTAATTAGGCCCCGGATTTTTCGGGATATATCTTTATTTTTGGATATTTTTTTATTTTCATAATTAATTTGTATCCCATATTTAATGGTAAGATCAAAGAAAGATTATAAAATGGGGCTAGCAGAGATTCCTGATTTTATGAAAGTAAAAACATTCGATTAAATTAAATTTAAAAGTCTTATTGAATTAAATCTTGTTTTATGACGTTTTTATTACTCGCTGCAAAAAAGCCGTATGTTAGAATAAGATAACATTTGGAAATGAAAGACATAAAGGATTAAAGATTGTAGCTTTAAAGACAAAAGGAAGAAAAATAACGCTTCACGAGCTACAAGCTAGTAAAAAGAAGAATGAAAAGGTGAAAGGCGGTGCAAACTTTGAATTAATTCAAGCAATAATTTAAGATGTTCTTAGTCTAAGATTTGTTGATAATGGAATAGGTCAATTTATTAGAAAGTATTGTCCTATACCCAAAACGTTACCAAATAGGGAAAAATTGGCTAGAAATCATCTTGCGTTAGTATTTAACCATAATGTTCAAGAGATAAAGAAATTAATAGTAAATTCAAAAGTAAATATAATTTAGGATGAATAAAATTAGTTTCTCGGCAAACCTACAGTAAATATATTAATTACGTTTTATAGTGAAGTAACTGGAAGTAAGGCTACTTTATTGTTGATGTTTGTATAATTAAAAAAGCAAACAGTGAAGTAATAATTAATACTCTCGATAATACTCTAAATTAAATTAATAAAAGTTGGAATTTTATGTTATCTATAGTGACTGATAGTGCAAGAAAATAAGAGAAAAGCAAAGAGAATAATTTTTGGAAACCTCGAAATCAAAATATATGATATAGCAAATATATCACAATTTCCCCTTTCTAATAACGAAAGGTATTGATTTTCATTTTATAGGCCCTCTAAAAAATCTTATTATAAAAATTGTATAATTATACAAACATAGCCCTAAATAATATGAAAAATTTAATAACTTGTGATTAAAGAAATATATATTAGAAAAAACCATCAGCTGTTATTTTGATTAGATGTTATAGTTTTTTTGATAGCTAACAGATGTCATTACGTTATGGAATATTTTAGTTGAATTTATTTTGTCTTGTGATAAAAATTACGGGTTTAAAATAAATGAACTAAGGCTTATTAAATAGGATGCAGAAATTATATTAAATCTATATGTATTGGCTTCAATTCTATAGGAAAAATTATACCTGCTAATGGAAATTCAAAAAATCCTGGAAACAAATAAAAGTTTATCATTAGAAATAGGTTATTTTCTTAATAAAAACTTAGAAAGAATTTTTAATTCAATATGGCAGCCTATTTAAAGTGGAAGGTGTAGACCCGCTCTTAACATGATTGTTGGTCAAGAAAATATTTTATATGCGATGAAAACATTTATTTCTGATATTAAAATAAGATGGTGTCAAATATAGAACGAAAAATAAACCAAGATAAGGTTAAACATTGGAATATTATTTATGTTTTTTAATCTTTTATGAAGAATAAAAAAGAAATAGATATTAAAAAAATAGTTCAAATAATAAAGTCTCATGATACAGCTAAGAATCCCTGCATGAATGTAATAAAAAGGCTATTCCGTTAAAAATTATAATTAAATTTATTTGATTATTTGATTGACCAAAGTAAAAATTTTCCCCAGTTATCAAAATTTACACTTGATATTTTAAGTATGCCATCGGAAAGTTGTAACGTTGATTTTTTTTATAAGACAATTTCAAACACCTCAAGGAATAAGTTAAAGTCCTGAAAATTTAAAAATGCAACTAATAATTTACATCAATATTAAATTAATTATAATTTTTGGTACTATTTCGGCAAATCCCCCCAAAAAAAAAATTAAAAAATAACATTAACATAACTATAATAAATAATTACAATTATAAATAATATTTTATATCACATATTAGATTAAAAAAAAAGATTATAAA
>CAKKLC010004219.1:96670-125359 GCA_918559645.1 Ceratonova shasta | reverse complement strand
TCAAAAATAAATCATAAAAGCTTTAATCAATCAAAAATTTGGGAAAAATTGCAAAGACGGCCTTTTTTTCCAAAGACGGCCTTTTTTACGCACAAACCAGATTATAAAATTCTAATAAATAATACTTTATTCCATCATTAATTTATTTTAAAAAAAAAATTTTTAAATCTAAAATTAACATGAAAACCTTCTATTATGAATTTGTAATTACTACTGCAAAAATTATTTCTATTAAGTACAAAACTCTATATTGATATCATGAAAGACCAACATATTAATTAAAGAATTAATTTTTACAGATAAAATCCTATTAACTATATATCTAGTTTCAATCTCTAATTTATAAAAAAAATGAACTAAAATCAAATTAAAGAATTGTTGCCATATAATTCAATGCACTTCCATATTTGAACCATTTAATTTGCTCTTCGTTAAAAGTATGGTTTAATAAAATTTCATGTAACACTGAGCCTGCGTTTCCACTCAGAATCAAACATTTTACTGCTTGGTTTGGTTTTAAGTTTTTCAAATCTACTAAACTTAAATAGTTTTCGGGTTTTATTTTGTCATAGTCACTAGAATTTCCAAACGTCAATGGCAATATTCCTTGTTTCTTTAAATTAGTTTCATGTATACGGGCAAAACTCTTGACTATTACTGCGACTCCACCTAAATGCCGAGGTTCTAATGCTGCATGTTCTCTACTACTTCCTTCTCCATAATTTTCTTCCCCTACAACAACCCATTTAATATTATTTTGTTTATATTTTCTTGCAACTGCAGGTACTGGACCATAAGAACCGTCTATATGACACTTTACATTGTTAGCTTGATTATTCTCGCTATTTATTGCAGCTATGAGCAAATTATTAGAAATATTATCCAAATGACCTCTATATTTAAGCCATTTTCCTGCAGCACTAATATGATCGGTGGTACATTTACCTTTAACCTTAATCAATATAGGAATATTAACATAGTCGTTTCCATCCCAATTTTCAAATGGCTTTAACAATTGCAATCTGCTGCTGTTCGGATCAATTTTAATTTTAATGTCAGATGCATTATCAATAGGAGGTTGGTAAGTATCAACCCCTTTATCAAATCCTTGTTCTGGAAATATTTTTCCCATTGGTGGTTTCAAAATAACTTTTTTACCATTTTCCGCAACCAGCTCGTCATTTAAAGGATCAAAATTCAGAGTCCCTGCAAGACAGTAAGCAGTTACTAACTCAGGGGAGGTCACAAAACAATGAGTTAATGGATTCCCATCATTTCTTCCGGTAAAATTCCTATTGTAGGACGTCATTATAGTGTTTTTTGTTCCCTGGAAAGTATCATCTCTTTTCCATTGTCCAATACATGGTCCACATGCATTGGCTAGCACAACACCACCAATTTTTTCAAACTTTTCTATTAAACCATCTCGTTCCATAGTAGCTCTGATTTGTTCAGATCCAGGAGTCACTACAAATTGACATTTGGCTTTTATTCCATGTTCGATAGCTTGGTCAGCAATACTCGCTGCTCGGGTCATGTCTTCATAGCTGCTGTTAGTACAGCTTCCGATAAGAGTTGAACTTATTTCCAATGGCCAATCGTGATCTTTAGCATTTTTCCCAATATTATCAGTATAGTTCGGAAGATCGGGGGTAAATGGGCCATTTATTTGAGGAAGCAAAGTAGATAAATCAATTTCTAAAACCCTTTCGTATTCACAATAATTATCAGCCTTTAGAAATGATTTAATTTCATTAATTTCATCAAGCATATGTCCTCGTTCAGTCATCTTTAAATATTCAGCCATAGAATCGGTATAAGGAAAAACTGACGTAGTAGCCCCTATTTCAGCACCCATATTACAAATTGTTGCCATTCCAGTACAAGACAAAGTATTTACTCCTGGGCCAAAATATTCAATAATAGCTCCAGTTCCACCTTTTACAGTTAGTAATTCTGCAACTTTTAGAATAATATCTTTTGGAGAAGACCATCCACTCAACTTTCCAGTCAAATTGACACCAATAACTTTTGGACATTTTAGTTCCCAAGGAAGGCCAACCATCACATCGACAGCGTCTGCACCACCAACACCTATGCAAAGACTGCATAATCCACCACCATTAGGTGTGTGACTATCGGTACCAATAATAAGGAGACCAGGTACAACATAGTTTTCGAGCATTATTTGATGAATAATACCAGATCCAGGTTTCCAAAAGCCTATACCGTACTTAGCTGCTGCATTTTTCAAAAAGTCGTAAACTTCTTCGTTTTCGATAACGGCTCTATTCAAATCAGCGGAGCCATTTTCAAAGGCTTGAATAAGATGGTCGCAATGAATAGAAGAGGGCGCCTTTACTCTTTTTATGCCACTTGAAATAAACTGCATCATTGCCATTTGAGCAGTAGCATCCTGCATAGTAACTCTATCAGGAGTCAACTTTAAGTATGACTTGCCTGGTTCTACAGATTGACTAAATGGATCTTGGAGGTGACCATATAGTATCTTTTGAGATAAAGTTAAAGGTCTACCAAGTCTATTACTAACAACATCAGCTTTATTCTTTAAAACTTTGTAATTTGGAAGAGTAGATTTGCAGGAAAGATAGGAATTTGAGTTTATTTTTTGAGTACTTAAGGTCCTTTTGCGGGTGTTCTAAATATTATAAATTGTTACTTTTATCATACTCACAGAACTTAACATGGTAAGTTTTAAAAACGCAAGCGCACTCTCGTAAAAAAAATGGTATTATTCGTTTAAGGTTAAAAAATTAAGCATATCTAGATTATCTGAGGTCAGTTTGAGAAGGCTTTCTTTAATTTTAAGGATTGGTGTATGTATTTGATTAAAGAGTTGAAAATATTTGGAAAAGTTTTCAACAGAATTCATTTTGAGTTTTAATGAATGATTGGATAATAGATGTTGAAGCCAAAATAGGAAAAAATGAGAATATGTGGTTTTGTTATCTAGTATAATAGCAATATGTTGTATCAAAAGTTCAGCATAATTTGTTGGAATTGAGTTGGTAATTTGAATAACTAAAAAGTAATGATATAAAATAGATAAAATTAATAAAAATAATTGTCCATAAAAAAACAAATAAATCTAATTTAAAAATTAAAAGTAATAAATATATTCCATTGTTTTAATTTGATAGAAAATTATGAAAAAATTGTATAAACTAGCAAAAAAACTCGTAAATAAGAAATATTATTACAAAATTCATAAAAAAACTATAAAATACTAAAGTAATAATATAATTAATAAAAAAAAATCATTAATTCTTTAAAATGTTATAAATTTTTTTAAATAGTTAAATACTCTGTATATATTAAAAAAATTCAAAAATTATAAATAATGTAATAATATTGATAATTCAATAAATAAATAAAAAAATAAAAAAAAGTTATCTTTATTTCAAAATATAATTTATTAATATGAAAAATTGTATAATTTAATTAAAGAAATATATAAAAAAATTATTAATGTATTAATATTTCCGATGATTCCCGAAATTAATAAAAAAAATTATATCATAAAAATAGATATTATTCTAAAAATAATTAATTAATTAATTTATTAAAACATATAATATAGTTAAAAATAATAAATAAAAAATTAATTATTTTTTTTAACTTATTAATACAAAATATACTGTAATCTTTATTGATTATTGATAATTTTATTATTAAATTAAAATTAAATAATTTTTTTTAACTTATTAATACAAAATATACTGTAATCTTTATTGATTATTGATAATTTTATTATTAAATTAAAATTAAATAATTTTTTTAAACTTATTAATAACGAATATAATGTAATATTTATTGATTCTTGATAATATTCAAATTAAAAAAATAATTAAATCACAAAAAAATTTCATAATTAAATATTTCATTAAAATAAAATTAATTAAAAATTATCCAACTTATAATTTATGTAATAATATAGATGATTCTAAACTTATAAAAAAAAAGATCTTAGTTTTATTAAAAAATCATTATATTCATAATATTATTGATATAATAAATAATATTATAATTGTATACTTTATAAAAAAATTAATTTCATTAGTTTAATTTATAAAAAAATTTTATACCTTGTTCTAATTCAAAATTCTCCATAACATTTTTTATTATGTCAATTTCATTCATTTTTAAACTATATATTAATGCCAATCCTTTCTCACCTTTATTTAATTTCTCATTTATTAAAGTTAAATTAATTTCTTCATTTAATACATATGGCTCAAAAGCATGATTAATTTCTAAACCATATTTTAATATTCCTTCTGTTGTAGAAGCGGTAAATGATCGACCTCCAGGAGAAAAGCAAACAGATGAAACCTTTATCTCCTTTTTCCTTAAATCTTTTGAACCTTTCAACTTACTATTTTCTTCATTTTCACTCTCTGAATCAATTTTTTCATCATCTATAGGACCATTTTCCGTCATAAATCGACTATTCAGTCTTTCTTGAACTCCATCCAACGATAGATTTCTGGTTACTTGAAATTTCTTCACCAGTGACAATGAATTTAAATGATATAAACAAATAAACTTGGACATTCCAGCAGCCAATAAAATCTTCCCATCTGGCGAAATATCCATTGTTGTAAAAAACCTTCCCTTCAAAGATGTTTCTGCGGTCACCTTATCTTCAGACTTACGTAACAAACCAAGGTCTTTCCTCCCAGTAATAATACCTTTTATTTTGTCTTCTTCATAGTCCCATATCATTATCTCTGCATTAAAAGTAGCCACAGCCACCAAATTTTGACTCTCATGAACAGCCAAAGTCACAACATCACGAGAAACATGTAAAGAAGAAATAGGTGATTGACAATCATAAACACTCCATCTGCATACAGATTTATCCCATGAACCAGTAATCATTTCAACTTTATTACTAGGTAAGAATTTTACACAAGAAACGATATTTTGATGGTGATTGATTATATCAAGAAGTTTGCCAGAAACAACTGACCACAGAAATATTTGAAAAGTATCTACAGTTGAAGCTGCTACTATTTCTGAAGATGGATCAACAGCAACGCAAGCGAAAGCAGTTGGTTCCAAAGCTACAAATGTTCTAAAATTCCTATATCGGTGAAGATCGAAGGCTCTGCAGGTACCATCCAACGAACTAGTAAGAATAAAGTTATTGCCAGTATTATTGGAACCACTAAATGTGACGTAAGTTATGCTATCTGAATGTTCCTCGAATGTATAAAAACAAAACGTATTTTGGACATTCCAAACCTTCAATTTCCCATCTTGCCCCCCAGAAACCAAATATCGACCATCCGGAGAGTAAGCAATCGAATTTATGTCATTTAAATGCCCCTGTTGCTTCATAACAAAGGTTTCTGATTTCCATTCCCATACAAGTAATTGTCCAAGTGTACGACTAGCAAAAACCAACCACTCTCCACTAGAATTTATTCCAATAGAAGTTATTTTATTTTGAGAAATATTTATTTGTTGAATAGCGGAAAATTCTGGTAAAGAATGAATTGTAAAAACACCGTGTGAAAACCCGGTAACCAAGACTTTTGAAGCTTGATGGTATTCTGCTTGTGTGATATGGCCGTCATTAATTCCATAATAATGCTTGGAAATTCGGTTCCATTGTTGACATTCTTCATTTTCTACTGGAACGTACTCCCAAACTATAAAAGTCCCATCTCTACTAATACTAAAGATATTGTTATTATCATCATCAAAACATGTGTAAATAACTTTGCTCTTATGGCCGCTTAACTGGATGATGTTTTTCAAAAATAAAGATTTTTTTATAGTAAAAACTCGTATATTCATATCTTTGCAACCAGCTAGCAAAAAGGAACTGCATTTAGACCATGACAAACAATTAACTTCTCCTTCAAATCCTGACGCGTATTTACGTTTTCTAATAAAAGGACGTAGTTCTTTTTCTATCTTAGGAGCTAAGTATACCTCAATTCTTCTTCCCACTCCAAAAGCTACATACTTTCCATCTGGACTGTACTTTCCACAATTTACAGGGTATTTGAATCTAAAATGATGGATTGGTTTTAATGTTTCACAACTTGTCACGATACATTGACCTTCTGAATCGATTGAAATCAATAAACGATTATTTGTTGAAAGAACAATTGTTTGAATGTCTTTTCTCGATTCTGTATCAAAAGTTTCCGATTCATATTTTTTCAAATCAAATTTACTGATTCTATTGCCCACAGGACTTATTAATTGATCTGTAGATGTAAATAAGACATTGCCGGTTTTGTAAACATTACCGAAAATATTTGAAAATTTAAAAGAAACATTCATATTGTCACGCACGTGTGTGAGTTTTTAATAAAAAAATAAAAACATTGAATACTTTATTGTATTTTTTTCGCATATATTTATCAAAAACTAACTTGTTCCCTTTATGGATTGAAAAAATGTTATTATTTACTTTAAATATTTAAAATCGATTTGAATAATAATTTTGTTTTTATGCGCGCGCACGATATGTGATTAAAATAAATTGCATTAATTAAATAAAAAATTGCTTTATATAATTATACCATCAATCATTTTTATTTAAACACACGTGGGCTAATGTTGCTAAAATAAATTGTATTAATTAAATAAATGAAAAATTGATTTTATAAAAAAATTATCAATAATTTTTATATTACAAACGCATGCGCTAATTTTTATAAAATAAATTGTATTAATTAAATAAAAAATTGCTTTATATAATTATAACATGAATAATAATGTTTTACCACGCATGCGCTAAATTTTCTAAAATAAATTGTATTGACTAAATGAAAAATTGCTTTATATAACTATATTAGCAATCATTTTTATTTACACACGCGTGCGCTAATGTAATTAAATTAAATTGTATTAATTAAATAAATGAAAAATTGATTTTATTATAAAATAATCAATATTTTTATATACAAACGCGTTCGCTTAAGTTTCTAAAATTAATTGTATTAACTAAATGAAAAATTGCTTTAAATAATTATACTATAAATAATTTATATTTAAATAAGCGTGCGCTAAATTTGCTAAAATAGGTTGTATTGACTAAATAAAATTGCTTCATATAATTATATCATCAATGTTTTTATTTTACACGCGTGCGCTAATGTTTCATAAATAAAATGTAAAATTGATTTTATTAAAAAATAATCAATATTTTTATTTACACACGCGTGCGCTAAAGTCTCTAAAATAAATTGTATTAACTAAATGAAAATTGCTTTAAATAATTATAACATCAATAATAATGTTTTTAACACGCATGCGCCAAAGTTTCTGAAAAAAATTGTATTAATTAAATAAATAAATAAAAAATTGCTTTATGTAATTATATTAGCAATCATTTTTATTTTATGCGCGTGCGCTAATGTTTCTAAAATAAATTGTATTAACTAAATGAAATTGCTTCCTATAATTATATCATCAATATTTTTATTTTCAAACGCGTGCGCTAATGTTTCTAAAATAAATTGTATTAACTAAATGAAAAATTGATTTTATTAAAAAATAATCAATATTTTTATTTACACACGCGTGCGCTAAAGTCTCTAAAATAAATTGTATTAACTAAATGAAAATTGCTTTCTGTAATTATAACATGAATAATAATGTTTTAAAACGCATGCGCTAAAGTTTCTAAAATTAATTGTAATAACTAAATAAAAAATTGCTTTATGTAATTATATTAACAATCATTTTTATTTACATACGCGTGCGCTAATGTTTCTAAAATAAATTGTTATAACTAAATGAAAAACTGTTTTATATAATAATATCATCAATAATTTTTATAAGTACACGCATGCGCTTATCTAGCTAAAATAAATTGTATTTATTAAATAAATAAATAAAAATTGTTTTATATAATTATATTAACAATCATTTTTATTTTACATACGCGTGCGCTAATTTGGCTAAAATAGATTGTATTGACTAAATAAAATTGCTTCCTATAATTATATCATCAATAATATTTGTGTACGCGTGCGCTAAAATTGCTAAAATAGATTGTATTGACTAAATGAAAAATTGTGTTATATAATAATATCATCAATATTTTTATTTACATACGCGTGCGCTAATGTTTCTTAAATAAATTGTTATAACTAAATGAAAAATTGTTTTATATAATAATATCATCAATAATTTTTATAAGTACACGCATGCGCTTATCTAGCTAAAATAAATTGTATTTATTAAATAAATAAATAAAAATTGTTTTATATAATTATATTAACAATCATTTTTATTTACATACGCGCGCGCTAAATTTGCTAAAATAGATTGTATTGACTAAATAAAATTGCTTCCTATAATTATATCATCAATAATATTTGTGTACGCGTGCGCTAAAATTGCTAAAATAGATTGTATTGACTAAATGAAAAATTGTGTTATATAATAATATCATCAATATTTTTATTACACGCGCGCGCTAATGTTTCTAAAATAAATTGTATTAACTAAATAAAAAATTGCTTTATATAATAATATCATCAATAATTTTATAAACACACGCATGCGCTTATCAAGCTAAAAAAATTGTATTAATTAAATAAATAAATAAAAAATTGTTGTATATAATTATATTAACAATCATTTTTATTTACATACGCGTGCGCTAATTTGGCTAAAATAAATTGTATCAACTAAATGAAAATTGGTTTGTATAATTATAACATGAATATTAATGTTTTTAAACACGCATGCGGTAAAGTTTATAAAATAGATTGTATTGACTAAACGAAACATTTCGTTATATAATTATATCATAAATATTTTTATTACACGCGCGCGCTAATGTTTCTAAAATAAATTGTATTAATTAAATAAAAAATTGCTTTATATAATAATATCATCAATATTTTTATTTTCACACGCGTGCGCTAATGTTTCTAAAAAAAATTGTATTAATTTAATAAAAAATTGCTTTATATAATTATATTATCAATAATTTTTATTTCCATACGCGCGCGCTAAAGTGTATTAAAAAAAATTGTATTAATTTAATAAAAAATTGCTTTATATAATTATATTAGCAATCATTTTTATTTGCATACGCATGCGCTAATATTTCTAAAATAGATTGTATTGACTAAACAAAACATTTCGTTATATAATAATATCATCAATAATTTGAATAATCACGCGCATGCGCTTATATAGCTAAAATAAATTGTATTAATTTAATAAAAAATTGCTTTATATAATTATATTATCAATAATTTTTAGAATACACGCATGCGTTTATGAATCTAAATAAAATTGTGTTAATTTAATAAAAAATTGCTTTAATATTAAAATTATCAATAATTTTTATTTACAAACGCAGCCGCTAATGTTTCTAAAATAAAATTTATTAATTAAATAAAAAATTGATTTAATATTAAAATTATCAATAATTTTTATTTACAAACGCGTGCGCTAATTTGGATAATATAAATTGTATTGACTAAATGAAAAATTGCTTTATATAATAATATCATCAATATTTTTATTTTCACACGCGTGCGCTAATGTTTCTAAAAAAATTGTATTAATTTAATAAAAAAATTGCTTTATATAATTATATTATCAATAATTTTTAGAATACACGCATGCGTTTTATGTAAATATATTAAATTGTATTAATTTAATAAAAAATTGCTTTATATAATTATATCATCATCATTTTTATTAACACACGCATGCGTTAATGTAAATAAATTAAATTGTATTAATTTAATAAAAAATTGCTTTATATAATTATATTAACAATATTTTTATTTACAAACGCGTCCGCTAATGTTTCTAAAATGAATTGTATTAATTAGATAAAAAATTGATTTTATAATAATATCATCAATATTTTTTGTTTACAAACGCGTGCGCTAATTTGGATAATATAAATTGTATTAACTAAAATAAAAATTATTTTTTCTTATTTATAAAATCATTAATTTTAATTTACACACGCGTGCGTTAATGTATCTACAAATAATTGTATTTACTCAATAAAAATTGCTTGGTATAATAATATCATCAATAATTATTTATACACGCATGCGTTGAAACTATAAATAAATTTTAATGCTTTAATTATTTCATAATACAATAATTAAATACAATTTTGTAAAATTATTAAAAATAAAATTTATTCATGGTTAGCAGATCATACGGGAAACTAATCAGGTTTACTAGTAATATAGGGTTTTTCGTTCAATATCACAAACCTTGCAATCAATATCGTAATTATTTCAATAAATATCATAATTTTTCGTTCAATATTATAATTTTTACAATGAATATAATAAAAAGATTTATTAATAAAAAACACCATTTATTCAAGGATTTCTTGATTCAATTCACATCTTTGCATATATACCAATATTTTCCTATAGAAAATACCACAATGCTTGCAGGATATTTCTCAAAACTTTTCACATTTTAAGCTTCGAAATTTCATTTCATTTTGGGCACCCCCAAGTAAACAGAATTTTTCCAAACAGAGAATAAATTTTCGATAGGGTTAAAATTGGTGAATAAGGAGTTAAATATTTTTTGGAATATTGCCTAACGTCTTCATCTTTTGATAATCCGCGATAATGATAAATACGTGCATTGTTCATAATTAAAATTGGATTCAAAATTCCAAAAGAAGTACATGAGGTATTAATTTCTTTTAAAAAAATTTTAAAATTCTCCCTGTTGATTGCTCTTTCGTTTATTTTATGATATATCATTACATATTTATTCATTTCTGCGATAACAGGAATGTTTCTGCTGCAGGCGTCCGGAACCTCAACATATGATGATTCACAAATTAAACTCCTCCCACAACTTGTCCTCGACACAACTAACAAACCCCGATTCGTCGACAAAAACAAAGTTTTTATCATCATTATCCACATCCAAGGCTTGATAGCTAGTAGCATACTCATTTCATAAATCAATAGTTTTTTGACAATTTCTTCTTTCGGGTCCAATGTTATTGGTTTTAATGTATAATTGAATGAGCGCAAGCATCTGTAAACCGTACTTGTAGATACTGGAAGTTTTAAATAGGCAAAAATCCAATCACAAAGCTGGCGATGTGTTAAAGTACAATTATTATCTAAATGGCATATTAATCTTTGCCTAATATACAGGGTCAGCTTAGAGCGCCTATTCTGACTTTATCGTTCACATAATACCAACCCAGTATAAAAAAACACTTGATAATGCTTTTAAGTGTTTGGTATGAAATTTGGTACATAAAAGCAATAGATTTTACAGAAACTATTTCTAAAGTTTTCGCGACAATGCGTTCCCTGTCCTCATTAGAAACTAGCGTTTTGCGTTTGTGATTAGTATTAGATTCATTTTCTGGACGTCCTAGTAATCTTCTTGGCGTATCTGGATTGTTATTATTTGAATCATCCATTTATGGGAACTTACAAAATAAATGTTCAATTGTTTAATATTATATTAATAACAACAATTATGATATTGAATGAAAAATTATAATATTTATTGCAACAATTATGATATTGAATGAAAAATTATGATATTTATTGCAACAATTATGATATTGAATGAAAAATTATGATATTTATTGCAACAATTATGATATTAATTTTAAGATTTATGATATTGAACGAAAAATTATGACATTGATTTCAACAATTATGATATTGATTGTAAGGTTTATGATATTAAACGAAAACCCTATATTAAAGAGGGCGCTATAGCATCATTTGCACTAGGAACATTTTTCCATCAAAAATTATGAGTATCATTCAGAATTTAGGCTTTTGTAAAGTCGAACCCTTTAGAATTTTCTTGCTCTATAAATTTACTTAAAATTGCTGTATCTATCAATGTACTTAACCATAATATTTTTAAATACACAAATTTGAATATCAAATCTTTTGTTTACTTCAATTATTTTTATTTTAGTAAAATAAAAAAAAATTTAATATTAGAAAATAGAAATATATTTAAATTTCATAAGAAACTAACCAAATTAACGACTGAATACCTCTAACAGAGTAGAATAACATTATATTAGTTGAAAATTACATTATCTGTGTAATTAAAAAGCAAATCAAAATGACACATTTATTTTAAGATATCAAAGATGAATGGATACAAAGTTTGAATGATTTATTTTACAGAAATACCTCGATTATAGCGCTTTCGATTTTAGCGATTCTGGATTTTTTGTGGTTTATAATTTGTTACCAAAATTCTAATTTCTCCGCTCAAAATTCGAATAATAGTGGACGCCAGATGTAGTCCACTACATTAATTTTAGTTCGAATAATCATTGTCCAGGTAGCATTACCTCTACTAGTGATTTATTTTTTACCGACAGCATCTGCTCCCACTCATTAGTAAATGCTCCCATTTAACTGAAGTCTTTGTGGAAATTTATTTATCTTCTTAATTACCCCTACAATATATGCTAAAAGAAATAAGGTTGATATCAAGTCTGCAGCTTTAAAGAAAAAACGTAGAGTGATCAGTTTATAATATAAGTTGCATATGATAAATAAGTATAAAGCAGGCATAACTAAAGCGAAAATTGAAAGTGAGTATGGTCTAAATGAATCCAATGTTTGCCATATTTTAAAACATTCTATAAACTATAAGCAACTAGAACAAAGTGCATCGACCTCATCTGGATCCCAAACTACGAAAAACAGACACAATCTTATGATTAAAAAGAAAACTCTATTGTCTGCGTGGATAGAAGATTGTAACAAAATATAAATCCTCTTAGTCAAATGACTATAAAAATAAAAGCAATAATTTTTTTGAAACCTTCAAAAAAAAAACAATTAGAAAGTGAAAATGGTTTGACAACAGTAATGAAAGAAACATTTTCTGCAAGTTCAAGGTAAATTGATCGGTTCAAAAAGCGATCAGGCATTCATAATGTTCGTGTACAAGGTGAAATTGCAAGTGTCGATGAATAAGTAGCAGCTAGTTTTCCTGGTAAATTGCAACAGATCATACAAAAAGGAAATTATACCGATGATTACGTACTTAATGCTGATGAAACAGGCTTGTTATGGGAACAAATGTAAACTAAAACATTTTTAGCAAAAATTGAAAAATCACAGTCTGGCTACAAGGTATTGAAGCAGCATCTAAATCTTTTACTATGTGGAAATGCTTCTTGAGATTACAAGATAAAGCCCATATTTATTTATCTTTCACAAAATCCTTGCCCTCTTAGAAGTTTGGATAGAAATTTTCTACCTGTTTATTGGAGATCCAATCAAAAAGCTTGCATGACAAAAACTATTTTTGAAAATTTTTTTTTAAAAACTGTTTTTGTCTTGAAGCTTAAAGGTCCTGCAAGTCATTAAATCTTGATTTTAAAATCTTGTTGATATTAGATAATGCACCTAGTCATCCAACAGCACTGAATGACTTGTGCAAGAATGTAGAAGTTATTTATTTACCACCTTATTCCACTTCCATCATCCAGCCAATTGATCTAGGTGTAATTGCATCCTTATAAGGCGTATTACCTACAAAGAAAATTTTCCCAAGCAATAAAAATGACTAAAAGATATGAAGATATGACTTTGACAGAATTCTGCAAGGCATTCAATATAAAAAATTGCATTGAGAATGTCAAGTAAGCATGGATTGAAGTAACATCTAGCAATCTGAAAGCGGCGTTGAAAAAGATTATTTTTAATTGTGGAAATAGTTTTAAAGGATTTAATTATGAAGTTATTCGTGTTATCAATGACATAAATAAGTTTGGCTTTGATATAGAACTAACCTAAATCGAATAGGTGATGTTCAGGACCTGCTTCAGTCACGCGATAATGGACGGAATGATGATAACCTAATGGACTTCGAGAGATAACGTGCTGATGATTAGAAAATGGGTGATAATGACGAACGAATAGACCATACAGCGAAGGAATTGACCCTCAAAAAAATGGACAAAAATTTTCGAGTTGCTGAATTCTTTAAAGATAAAATCTTGAACGGCGATCGTAATCTTGATCAATCAATGAAAGCTCATAAGGAAATTTAAAACTCCATCCTTTGCTATCAAGTTTTATACGAAGAAAAAGAAAGATAAATTTCTACTAGACAATTCTTCCACAGTTTTTATTCAGGAAAGAATAATTTTATGTACTTACTCCATATATGTAAATTTAAATTTAAGAAAATCTTGTTTTTCTGAATGAACCTTTCTTTTTTAATCATATACAAAATTTAATTAATGGATTTGAATAATCTTTGGCATTAAATACCCATTTTACATGCATTATTTACCCTAATTATCGCGGATTCGATTATTACGGTATTTTTTGTAGCAACAATAACCGCGATAATCGAAGTATTCCTATATAACCTTAAATTATAACAGTAATTAATGGATGTAAAATACTTGAAAATAGATATATTCAGAAGTAAAGAATTCTTCTAACTTTATATAGTTAGTACAATAAGTGGATATAAGAACATATTTTTTATTGATAATTAAAGAATAAACAAATCAATAAGATCTAAGAGATAAAAGTATCTGTTATGAAAATAAACAAGTCAAAATAAACTAGAGTAATAAATAAAAACAAATAAATGAATATTGTTTCATATCAAGGGATATATTTTTTTAATTTAAAAATAATTTTTCTGGTTCTATAAATATTTCATTCTTCAATTATTTATAATTTTAAAGACAGGAGAGTTTGATCAAGAATTTAATTTGAGTAATAGATAAAGCCTATTTCAATATATATAAACAAAACCAAAAACGAATTTTTCCAGGTCAAACGATATCCTTTTACCAATGTATTCACCATTTTCCATTCGATTAAAATATATTTGCTAAATTTAAAAAAAACGATAAAATAAGAAATAACAAAATAAGAAGATGAGCTAAGGTAACTTGAAATAAAATGTAAAAAAATTAATTATGAATAACATAGAAACTACTTCTCTAAATGATGAAATTTATGCATAAATTTGTTAGTATACCTAAAATTATTTATGGAATGCTTTGACGAATTTTATATTAATTTTTCCAAGATTTTATTTTCAAAAGAGATGTCCTAAGATACATTTATTCCGTTTTTTAATATATTTTATTTATTAGTATTTAGACAATTATTCTTGATACTAAAAAAGTTTTATTAACAAAGTTTCAAATAAACAAATATTAAAGATATCTCGATGTTTTGAACATAAGATTTTTTTTATTATTCATTTTAATAGAATTTAAGATAAAAAATAACACATCTTATCCGTAAAACTCTACAATTTGAAACAACATACACATTCAAACAAAATTCTTTTAGCTATTGAATAAAGAAGGTAGGTGTATGATAATCTGTTTATATTTCAATATCTCACGTTTAACTTTTACATGCATTATTTAAATATTTTGTCAATTACACCATATAAGAAATTTATATTTATCTAACAGTTAAATAATGATTATTTTATGTTAAAAAGTAATAAACTGATGAAGTTTAATTTAGTAAACTTCAAATTGAATGTTCCATCTCTTAGAGAAAAGAATCAAATTAAATATCACATAAGAATAAAAACTATAGAGATATATGTTGAGCTATTATTTTTTATCATATTGCTCATTATGTTAAGAAAACATAATTTATGAAGAATGATAGAAGATTTGAGAACAAGATTATTAACTTACTTAACCAAGCTTTGAAGAAATCTTCAAATTTTATAAAACATAAAATTAATATCCGAATTCTTCTTTAAGGCTTAAGCTGCAAAGTTCAAATTACCAAGTATCAATATAAAGTTTTTTTAGCAACCATTCTTTATGTTTGTATGTTACCATATTATAAATTCTTTGTCACAAAATCTTTTATGTCTCTATCAGAACAAAATTTTAAATCATTCCTTACGTTTTTCATGACAAAGTATCTAGTATTAATTTACTTCACATGCTTTCTATTACTTTTAAAACTACTGCAATACCTATAGAATGACTGTTTTATTTCATTTATCAACACCAGGTCCTTTTTAAATTAGTTAGATTCTGTAATAACACATATAATACTAACTTTTAGAGTTAAATAAAATGAATATTACAAGAATAATTCGTGATAAATATATAGTATTAAACTAGATACAAACTATTGTTGTTATTTAATGGTTTCTCCCCAATTTTCAAAATTTGTCTCAATAAGTCTACTTTTCTTATATTATAGATGAAGAAATTGTAGAACTTTATTGAAATTTGAATATATATTAATTAATTGAATTAAAGAAAAATAAGATTTTGATCTCTATTTTGTATATTTAAACTTTAGATTTTGTAATATATAGTGACCAGAGACTTATTTGTTACTTAACAATACTTTCCTACAATGATTATACAAATTATTGATAAATAATATGGAATGTTCTAAGAATGATTTCTACCTAACCAACTTATTTAATTTTATAAATTTTTCCTGCTCGTAAAGATTAGATAATGCTACTGGGTTAAGGCTTATAATAAAAAAATTTGAAGAAAGAAAACAAAATTACTTTTTATAACATTCTATGACATTTTTGAACCAACCTCACGAAAAATCAATACTAAAAATTTGAAAAGAATTTTGTCATTTTTGATTGATAAAATTTGTACCTAGATTTCTAGAATGACCGGTTTAGAGAATTTAGATGTCCTAATATCCTTATGAATAATAAGATAACATTTTCTGAAACCCAAAATTAATTTAAAAGGATCAATCAGATACTTCATACTTACGAGAGTTTTTTAATATTTTTTTTAAAGTCTGAAGAGGTAAAAAATGATATTATCTAAAAAGAGAATTTTAAAATTTTCTTCAGAAAATCAATGCATAAATAATCGCTTTGACTCAAATTAGCAAGTTATGATTAAAATTTTTGTTTATCTGAAGAATATAATTAATTAAAAGGTTTTTAATTAATTATGAATCCTTCGTGAACTCATGAAAGGAAAATTATAAAGTATACTAACAGAGCACTACTACTGATAAAAAATAGTAATAATCTTCAATGTTTTATAATTAAGATATGTATAGTATTTTTCGTGAAGAAAAATTATTTAAAGAGAAAAATACACTAGTTTTTTATAATGAAAATACGGAATACATTTTTCAAATAGCATCTTTATAGCATTTTTTTAATTAGTAAAAACTGTAGAAAATTTACATTTAACAAATAGGAAATAAAATAACAACAAATATTTAATAAATTTATAAGTGATTTAGATTTTTAATTTATTAAGAGAGAAACTAGAAATAAATTTAAATTAGCTTAAAATGAAAATCACAATTAAATCTAGTTCTTCAACTAAAACAAAACAAATCCTCCAGCCGAATTGTTACACTGGTTTTATTTAAACAATTTATAATAAATTTTTTAATATATTTTTGTATTTAAATTATACAACTCGAACTAGCTGGATAAAATTGTTCTTAATTTGATTATTTCAATTATAGACTAATTGGGTGTATGGCAGTTATTCATCGTTTTTGAAAAAAAAATTAAAATAAAAATTAATTTATATGCAAAGACTAAGTAGTAAGTTGAAGCATTTAGTTCTTTCAGTTTTATATTCCCAGAGAAACTGAATTAAATATTCAGAATACTGACTATGGGATAGTCCAGTTCGTTCCCGCAATAATCTCTTAAAGTGTCCCAAAGACCTTCAATGGACTGAATATGGACAATAGGATCTTCTGGATTTACAAGATTGATGAAATGTTTCACATTTTTATGCTTAAACTATCTCTTAATGCTGCAGAATAAGCCCTCCATTGATCTGTGATGATAGTTGTTCCCGGAACTACATTATTATATATAATTTTTCTCATAGTTTCCGTATTCCTATTGGATACAGGGATGATAAAAGCTTTTTTAGATCCTCTTTCTATACCACCAACATACCATTGACCGTTAGTCAAACGACCACGGTTATATTTCCGTTTGAAAAATAGACTTTCATCTTTTTGGACTATTTTACTTTACCCATATTCGTTGACTCCACCGATTTTGCCACTTGTAGTTACCATGTATTCACAAATTACTTCTCTAACCAAGTCAGCATACTCCGACACAGTATTTCTTTTAATTTGTAGCTCATAGGCTATATCTTGGAAAGATAATCTTCTTATGTATTTATACATAATTAAAAAAATAGTCTTCATTTTTAGTTTTGTCCCTTCGAACAAGCTATTATTTCGAACACTGCAAGAAAAATTAAAAGATATTTTACACATTCAGTAAAAACTATCAAGAGATTGTTTTCGTTTTACGTAAGATATTCTTGTATCATCATCAATTTCTGGACACAACATAGTATTAGCAATGATACCAGAAATGGCCAAGAAGATATTAGCATCGTATCAATTGGACAAAAATCTGGCAAATTAATGTCTCTGAGATGGTTGATGACTCAAAATCTTTAGCTGTTGTTAGTTTACCAGGATTTACAATTTCTTTTACACAATTTCGTACTATATAAGTTAATCTCTTAAATTTTTCAAAAACGACTAATAATCTCAAAAACGACGAATAAATGCCATGCACCACTAATTGATATGTTTAAATTATGCCTTTATCAACATTTTTGATTTTATAAAGTTAATTAAAATAAAATTTGAATATTTGAATTGAAAAAAAATATTTTCCTTTATAATGACAAATTACTTGTGAAAACTCTTAATAACCTGGTTTATTTATTTGAAACTTCCTATGTAATATAAAAAAATTATGTTTTTATGAGAAATGTTTTACATAAAAAATTTGAAATTTTTTGAAAAATATGCTAGAATGTAAAAATTTTGATCTATAATATCGTTTAAAACTATTTAGGATACCCTTATTTTTAAGAATTAAAATAAATAATATATGACATTGCGTTAATTATATAACAAAAGTACTATTCTGAATTCCATCTCTATAAGAATAATCCATCTTTTAATTAAAAAAGATTTAGTATATAACAAAATAATAAATAAAATTAGTATAAAACAATTTTAATAAATCATCGAATTTTTTAGGTTTAATATTTTATTTTTATAAAGTTCAATCTATTTTTCTAATTATTAGTTTTGACTTAAAATTTTAAAAAAATATTAAAAAAAATGTAATACTTTTAGAATCTCTTATCTTTGATCCATCTAAATCAGTGTTTTCCAAACATATTTCATCTTTACCACTGAAACAATCAACAATCCTCGAGTGCCCCTCACAAAAAAAATTATTATAGAAATATATGGTGTAAATATAAATAAATTACAATAATATACAAAATCAATGCTTCTTAGCATCAATGTTTTAATAAAATAGAAAATTTTAATAACTTGCATTATTTCCAAAAAGTCCTATGCCCACTTTGGAAAACACTGGTCTAAATATTGTTAACAATTATATTTTTAAAGTATTTTTTAAGAAATTGATATCCTTTTTATCAAATACGATTAATGTCTCTGTTGGTTATAAGGTTTGCATTAAGTAATAATCTATTTAAAATTACTTAAAGAATATGCAATATTTATCGTTATTTAAGATTTCCTGACTCGTTTTATTAGAGAATCAAATATTAAAGTCAGTTAGTTGTATATATAATTAATAAATTATGAATTGACTGTTTAGTTGGTAGACTTTGTAATGTTATTAGGAATGTTATTTTTCCTGCTTTATGAGATGTTAAACGATAACCATATAAAATTTTTGTATGATTTTATTCATAATTAATAAAATATTTTCATTAATTAATAAAGAAATCTAATACAATTATTTTTTTTAAATCATTAAATATTTAAAATAAAAATCTATCATTCTATTAATTATAAATTGAATGCAATAATAAAAAAAATCCTATTAAACAATTAAAATTTCTTTAATAAACTTGAAATGGTATAATTAATTGAAAGATATGGTTGATTTTCGTTTTGTATTATAATAAAATAATTATTTTTAAAATTAATATAAAAGATGTAAAGATAATTTTTAAAATCATAATTTATTTTTATAGTTAAAAAAGGTAAATCCCGGTTTACTCGTGATTTTAAGAATTACTTGTGTTTTTAAAAAAATATAAAAATTTTGTTAAAAAATAATAATAATACAATATCATAGCTTGGTTTAATGAAAACCGCGGTAGTAGTGTTGTTTTGGGTGGGCGAAAACAATATTAACAAAAAAATAAAAAAAATAAAGATTAAATGCAAAATATATAACAAAAAATTAGAAAAAAAATTAGAAATTTTTAATCACGTGCATCTGCATGCAGACAAAAAAAGAGAGAATTTTTGGTGGGCATGAATTATTATTGAGTTGGATTCTAGTTCAAACAATGGGACAGAATTTTTGAACTTGTCTTCTGAATTAGTGTTAGGTTTAGATTCTTTTAAGGATCGCCATAGTCTTTCAATATTCTAGGTATGTAGTTCAGGATCAGTTAGGTCAACAAAATTTAATTTTTGATTTATTCGAGCATGCTCAGAACCATATTGCTTGAACCAAAGATAGCCTCTCCAATAGTCTGTTATTATTCTAGTTCCTTTCACAATGTTTGTTGTAATAAAATTGTGTAGAACAGATTTGTTTCTTCTTTTAGTTACAAATAGCCGTATTTCTTTTTTTCTTCTGCAAATAGATCCCCCTCCAAAACTTGTCGCCTGCGAGAACACGACCAATATCATTTTTTCTTGAATATACATGGGTTTCGTCGATTTTGATTGTATCCCCAGATCTTCCCAGTTTTTCAATTCTTTGTAGAGAAAAAAACAATTTTGATTTCCACTTTTTAATTGTTCGAATAACATCTGCGTGGTCAATTTCTAATTCTTTTCCTATTTCTTTTACACTAATGTTTAAGCAATGCAAATACACGATTCTTAAAAGTTTGGAACATGGGATGTGCGCTCCGGCAAAGATGGGCCCTGTATACATACCCTCTGTCTTTCTGCACTCTCTAGTTGGATATCTGAACCTACTATTAATACCATGGCGTATTTTTCTAATTCCAAGTTTATTCTCTTATTGCAGTCAGGACAATAAACCTCATTTTCACTAGATTATTATCAAGACAAAACTGATAGGTAGATTTTTCAGTAGCTGTGGAAGCGATCAAAGCTACAAATTTAGTCATGTTTTGGATAGTTTTTTTTATCTTTTTTAAAATATATTTCAATTTTTTTTATTAATTTATTTATTTTTAATTTTTTTTGCCCACCCAAAACAACACCATTACCAATTTATGCTTTTACGACGATTTTGCTTTGTATTTCTATAAAAATAATTTTTTAAATGTTTTCTTGATATGAGTTTTAATATTACTCTTCATCAGTTACCCAGTAATAACCGGTATAAAAATAAGAACAGTTAATCTTAAATTTATAAAAGAATCTTTCTGTTTTGTGATACTTTTTGAATAATACTCTTTCTTATTTACTAATTCACTTTTGTCACTACTGTTATCAACTTTCTATAGTTTTTCAAAACTGTAGCAGTTTGTTGTAGATTTAGGCAGAATTAACTGTTATTTCATAATATATATTAGTGTATCTTAGAAGGGAAAGTTGTTTAAGGAACTATTTTTCTTGATAGAATCAAGTAAAAAACCTATTTAGTATCATTAATTGAGTGTTTTAGAATGTATAAAAATAAGCTACTTTGAAAAATTCTTAAATTTAAATGTGTGGGTTACACTATCATTTAATAAAGTCAAATAACCTAAAGTTATCTATCATTCTGTGCGAGCCATCTTCCATATTTGCTTGTTTGCAGTATTTACAATTAATTTCATTATTAGCCATTATTTTAAAGTAGATAAATTCCTAAAGTAAAACTTTTTCATCCTTTGACTTAATAAAGTATGTAAATTAAATCTACCTGAAATGTGTTGATAATGATAACAATCTTTCGATTTTTAAAATTACTAAATAGTTAATTGTCATATAATTTATTGCATATACTGTTGATAAAAAAATAGTTCAACACGATTGTAAAACATAACTATTTGAACCGTTTAAATATAACCTTTATTGCATTGTTATATTATCTGTAATATAGTCAAAATCAACTATAAGAGGTTTATATTCTAAATACTTTTTAACATTCATTGATTTTACTTTAATTAAGCCACCATTTGTCTCAAGGGTACTGATTGGCTACATGAACTACATGAAAAGACTTCTTAGAGACTTTTGTATCTGATTTTCTAGAAAATAATAGAGACACATCTTATCACTGACCTAGTTGGTTAAGACTACAGAAAAAATTTTGAGAGAATTATTAGAAGAATAATACGCTTTATTGATAGAATTTTTAAAGCCTCTATATTGATAAATGCATGTTTGAATCATGTTCTGATTTAAATTTAATTGTCAATTAAACTTTTAACTGCAATGTTCTATCAATATCGATTTTCAAGATCAGCCATTATATTGTTATGAGCTTTAAAACTCTTTGTAAGATGAATTGCAGAACTTACTATGCTGCGTCTGATCAGCATTTTTTAGTTATCTTGTTAAACAAATAATATAAATCAATTCATATTTTATCTACCTGAAATTCTGTAACCTTTGTATATACTTGTTAGCTTTTTGAAAGTTATTGTGTACCATATCAATTGTAAACGGTAGAAATTTAGTCCAAGGTTTTAATTCAACGGTTTTTTGATAATCAAATTCCACACACTCATTTTATAGCTTATATGATATAAACTGCAATTTATTTCTTAAAGGTATAAAATTGACTGTAAACACCTTATCAATTGCAGTAAAATATTTCCTGCTATTAAAAGTGTATAATATTTGTAAAATAAATGTCAATAAAGTGCTGTCGAACTTTGTGATTGACATAATATATTATTATGTTCGAAATACAGTTGAAATCGCTTATAACATAATCGTTTATAAGATAAATATTGCTTATAAGATAAAAATAATTTTATAACAATATTAATTTAAAAAATTCTATTAAAATATATCGTTTATAAGATAATCGCTTATTACAAACAAAAAAATTCATAAAAATGGAGAATCAGCGAAAAACAATAACGCTGGAAAAAAAAATCGAAATCAAACTTGTCATAGAAAAAGGCGACCAGAAAAAAGAGATCCAAAAAATACAACATGTCTTACGTTAAAATCAATACAATCTTTAAAAACAAAGAAAAGATACTTTTATCACAGATAATTTTCAATCAAAAAAATAAAAAGATCAGAAATACTAGGAATACCAGGAATAAAGATATTGATAAAATTCTCTATTTATGGTTCTTCGAAAAACGTTTTGAGAAATTACCAATAAATTCTGAAATACTTTGTATAAAAGCGAATGAAAATGCTAAATAGCTATATGTGCATGAGTTTAATTGTGATCGAAGTTAGATTCGACGATTTAAACGGAGGTTTAATATAGTAGGTGCTAGTTTATCTGGAGAATCAGCCGATGTTGATTAAACTACGGTAGACTTTTGGTTAAAATATAAAGGGCCACGATTGAGAGAAAAATACCCCGTGAAAAATATTTTTAATGGTGATAAAACTGGGGTTTTTTATAAAGCACATACGCGGAAAACTCTAAAAATCAAGGGTGAAAAATGTCATAGTGGAAAATTATCAAAGGAGCGTTTGACTTTATTTATGTTCAAATTTTTATGCGTAAAGAGGTGAATTGGTTGTTATCGGAAAATCCAAAAAACCAACTTGTTTTAAAAATATAAAAACACTACCACTTAAATATTTTAATAATCAAAAAGCTTGGATGACAGCGTAGATCTGGTCTTCTTTGATTATCATGTAGGATAAGAAATTTAGAATTGCAAAAAGAAATATTCTTTTGGTAGTAGATAACTGTAGTGCCCATCCAAATTTAAAGATAAAATTAACAAACATTAAACTTGCGTTACTCCCATCAAACTGCACAAGTGAGTTGCAACCTATGGACAAAGAAATTATCAGGAGTATGTACGTGGCCTATAGAAAAGGAATTTTGTTTAAAACAATTGAAAGTATTGATATAAAAGAGAATGCGTCTATAACGGTATTAGACACTATACTTGGCATATATCGTTATTGAACAGCTATACTCACTTCAGTTTCTGAAAATTGTTTTGTTGGTGCAAAATTTTTTGATAAATCGACACTTTCAATATCCAAAGAAAAAATCCTTTCTGATGTTACAGATGACGAAAATAACAAGGAAATTCACAAATTTTATAATATTGACAGTGAAATATATTTTCATGGTACGAAACAGAGAATGACATCGTCAAAGAAATTAAAGAAAGGAAAGAAGAGGAACAAGATAATTTTAAAAAATCAAGTTTCATAAAGATGAATTTAATACGAAGGAAATTGAAACTGTTAGTAAATTAGAAGCTCTTGATTTTTTGAGAAAGGTGGAAAATTAATTTTTAATTGGCGGTGAAAATTGTTTTGAAGAATTAAATGCCATCAATATTTTAAAAACTTATTTTGAAAAAACTTATCGTAGAAATAGGTCATTTCAAGCAAAAATTACAGATTATATAAAAAGAGTAAATGATTAAGATGTTACTATAAATATTTGAGGATGTTGTTTAATTGGTTTATTAAACTAAGAATGATTATTGTTTATTTAAAAAAATTTGAATTTTGTTTTAGTGTCAGGTTTTATTTATTATTTTTATTAAACCAGGTTCGTAGTTATTAATATTTATTATAATATAAAAATCACATAATTAGAAGTCAAATATAATAAATCAAATATTTACTAAACATTTAAATTAACTCATAGTAGTTTTTTTTATAAATATTTAGACATTCATATTAAGGTCATCGTGTATTCGCTTTTAATCTTTATATTTTTAATAAATATTTTTTAGATTTTAATCAAATGATCTTTTATGACGAAATATCGCTTATAACGAAGTAAATATAAAATCACCTAGAAAACCTAATAACTGATTTCAAATGTATGTATTTTCTTGAGTCCTACAATGTTTGACCTATCATGAAAAAAAAGTGAAGGAGAGTGATTAAGTATTTGGATCTGTGGGATTAATTTAACCTATAGTGGAATTTTAATCAACCCGTTTTTAATGTTCAAACTTGAGTTGGATTTGCTTGCTTTTTTAACTGAACCCGGCAAAATTTATAAAGTTTTGTCAATCAAGAGAAATTCTTCGCTCTTTCTTGTACTGTGAGAAATGTAAAAATCTATTACATTTGATAAAATACAAGAGAACGAAGGATGGTGAAGCATTTAGATGTTACAAAAATAAATGATAAATATTTTTAATATACATAAGCGTAGGAAAACACAGTTTCTTGAGAATTAAAGGCAGGGGTGGGCAACTTCCCTTGTCGAAGGGCTAAATATATGAGAATAAAGTTTTTGAAGGCCATATTAGTGAATTGATATTTTACTTGAGTATTTATCCACCAATATAACGAATAAATATTATTTAATGTAAACTTTAAATTTTAACCATTAAACTTAGATACCCAAAACAGTATTTAATTTAATGTAATTCAATGAGACTAATGTGGTCGATCAAATTTTTCAACAAGTTGTGTGAACTCTGACTGCATTTTGGACGTAGAATTTCTCAGTAAAGACTGCATGTAAACATCAGTTAGATTGGAATGCTGCTTTGTCTTGTTAGTGTTTATAGTAGAAAATTTTTGCTCAAAAATATAGGTAAACCCGAACAAAACAAATATTTTCATGGTCATTTTTCTCAGGTTAGCAAATTTAGACTCGTTTAGTGACGCATAGAATTTTTCAATGCTCTTAGATTAGAATTTTTCTTTAAGGGTAACTCACATTGCAGATTAATTAATTCCATCTGTAGAGCATCCGTCACTTTTTCAAAAAAAGTTGTAAATGGTAATGACAAGATATCAACTTCAGCAGCAAGCTTCTGCAAGTCCACAAAACGACGATCAAATTCATTATCTAGTGCAGAAATCATTTTGATATACTTTTTAGTTGACATCATATGTGGTGCCAAACATTCAAATGTTGAGAAGTTATTTGTTATAGTTTTACTGAGCTGGCAAGAAAACAGGTATAGATTCACTCTAAATGCTTTCACTGTTGAGTATATTTCATGAGCAAAAGTGCCTTGTCCTTGAAGCCTAATGTTTAATTCATTCATATGATTAAAGAGATTAACTCCAAACACCAGATCTGTCAGGCATTTGGATTTGTTAAGTTTAGGATATTCTGTATCTTTTGCTTTCATCTCCAAAAAAGTTAGATTTTATTTTCAGGTTTCAGAAAATCTCAGAAGTTTTCCTAAACTCAACCAGCGTACCTGGGTATGATACGAAACATCGCTGTGATATGAGCTCTAATCTTCCAGAAATTTAATAAACTCTCTATGATTTAGACCTCTTGCCCTTATTAGATTAACTATTAGCACAACTGGACTCACAACATGTTTCATATCAAGTACACTTTTGCATAGAACTTCTTGATGTATTATGCAACATAGAAATATCAGATCCCTGGTGCAATCGAACTCTGCAACACGGTCACTTAGTTTTTTCAGCACACCCAATTTCTTTACTGTCATAAATAGACAAACATCCGTAGTAACACTGACGATTTTCTGCCACAATAATTGCATTTTATGTATGGCTTTTGCCACACATTTGAAAATATCCTCACCGGTAGTAGTGTCTTTCATTGATTTCATTGACAGCAATTAATCTGTAATTTCATAATTTTTTGAAATGCCTCGGAAAGAAAGGCAACTTTGCATTGTCATTGATTCTAATGCTTTCATCGTATGCCAAGAAAAATAGCTCAATCAAGATACACGGGTTTTCAGTTGTGATTTCAAGGCTTCACCAATTTTCTCAATGCATCAAGCCACAGTTTATTCGATAAACTGACTTCTTAAACTTCTTTCTTTGTATGCAACAGAGTTGATCAGCTACCTCGAGCATACACTGTTTGACAGATTTGCCATCATAGAACGATTTGATGTATTTAACAATGTTATATGTAACTAAAAAGCTAACATGAGTAACAGCTTTCTTGGCTATTAATCTTTTGTAAATAAATTCTGCTGCTTTAGAAGTTGTTTGCTTTGTACTGTTGCTCTTGTTTGCCGTATCGCTGCTGATAAAGTACTGCCCTAGCTAGCATGTTTCGTCACATGATTTTGTTTAATGTTGTATTCTTTCAACACAGCAACACTTTTACTTTACAAAAAACAACAAACAAACTGATTTCTTGTCGAATTCTGTAAAAAATATACTTTTATATCCAATATTTGTTAAATGAGCGACACTTGCTATCAACTTTACGTTTCTTAGTAAAATGTATGTGAAAAATTATATTAAAAATTATAAATATAATTTATTGAATACAAATAATCAGAAACAAAGAAAATATCGAACCAAAGAATAACTCATAGTCACTATTATTCGACCTAGAAAAGTGTTTTCAGATCATTTTAATGCTTTTTTTCATTTAATTTAACGGTTTTATAATTTAATTCAACGGTTTTTTATTTTAATTTGACGTTTAAAAAACATGATATTAATAGCGGTTGTTTTAAATTCACTAATAAAATTTTAAAAACATAATTTAAAAAGCTAATGAGTTAAAATTAGAACTCTTCACCACGTGTACCTGTCAAAATGTACGATCGTGTATGCTAATAAAATTTCAAATCAGCGCTTGAAATCGAGAGACAACCGACGTTAATCAGCCAAAAAGACCTTCCAGCGTATTATGATTTACCTGTGCCATTTAATGTTTGCACTTGCTAAACACATTATAATTAGGATTCAGTTGGGCAAATATGAAGGCAGGAACTTTAGTAAAAAACCATTATTTTACAGAAATTTTTTGTTTTTCCTTTTTACATATTGAAGCATTATCTATAATGATTTTTACATAATAACCCACCTTTCAGGTTAAACTTTTCTGCAAGTTTGCTTAACATACATCAAAAACTTTTCAGAATTGTACGGTAATCACTCATTTTTTAATTTTCAAACCGCTTTTCATTATTGAGGAATATAGAGAGTTGTTCTTGCTCCTGATTACTCTCATGTTTTGTATTGCAGCTGTGCCAATCGCGGGAATTCTATAGCCGACGCGTGAACTTCAACTCACAACTAACTCATCCACAATTATTAATTTGTCTTCATCTTGAAGAAGATAATCGGAACAATACCTTTCTCTTAAATGAACTGTCTCGTCAGTGTTTGGAGACTCTTGTACTAATAAAAGCCACTTGATTGTAAAATTTATTCCTGTTTAGGGATTTTGATATTGTAACAGGGCTTGCTGGGACACCGAGTTAATTGTTTAGTTTTTGCCTTAATGTTTTACGCGCAACGGTAATTTCTGCTCAAATTGCTTGCAAAAGAATATTTTTGACTTCGTCGAGAATTATTTTTATTTGGGCAACCTTTATTTGCCAGCCTTAATCTTGCCTGTTGCTTCAAAAACCTTAATACGGAGGAATCCGTGTTGACATTCAAGTCAAGTTCCGTTGAAATCTGTAGCAGACCTTTTCCAGTCTGGTATTTTTTAATAATAGTCTCGAGCACAGACTTTTCCATCAGTGGATTTATTTCCACGGTTCGAAGTGTTTATAGTTTTAATAGAATTTTTTTAAAGCAACCGTTTAATTAAATAAAAAAACTTTAAATTAAGCTCAAAACACTGTGAGCAATTATTGGGAGGTTGCAG
>CAKKLC010004219.1:76475-89674 GCA_918559645.1 Ceratonova shasta | reverse complement strand
CATTTCTATGCCACAAATTTCGCAATCATTAAATTTTTTTATACATTTTATATAAAAGAAATATATAACCATCTTTACAATGATGTTTATATTAAATTATTTCTATGCCACAAATTTCGCAATCATTAAATTTTTTAAGTAGTTTTATACAAGTAAATATATAACCATTTTACAATGATATTTATATAAATTCATTTCTATGCCACAAATTTCGCAATCATTAGATTTTTTAAGTAGTTTTATACAAGTAAATATATAACCACTTTACAATGATGTTTATATAAAATAATTTCTATGCCACAAATTTCACAATTATTAAATTTTTTTATACATTTTATATAAAAGAAATATATAACCATTTTACAATGATTTTTATATAAAATCATTTCAATGCCACAAATTTCACAATCATTAAATTTTTTTTTACATTTTATACAAGTAAATATATAACCATCTTTACAATGATGTTTATATAAAATCATTTCTATACCACAAATTTCGCAATCATTAAATTTTTTTATACATTTTATACAAGTAAATATATAACCATCTTTACAAAGATGTTTATAAAAAATCATTTCTATGCCACAAATTTCGCAATCATTAAATTTTTTTATACATTTTATACAAGTAAAAATATAACCATCTTTACAATGATATTTATATAAAATCATTTCTATGCCACAAATTTCGCAATCATTAAATTTTTTAAGTAGTTTTAAACTTTTAAAAAATTTAACGCATTCATATTTTAATTCAATTAATATAAACGTAAAATTTAAACAATTCATCAATATTCTCAATTGTAATATTTTGTAAAAAATTTTCACCCGCCATGAATCCGAATTATAACGAAAAGTTCCGCCAAAGTAAAGTTTTTCAAAACTGTACTTTAGTCTTTATTTTATTACTTAAGCATAGGGCGAATCGAAAAAGTACCTATTTATCAATTGTTTTTAAGATTATAAGATAACTCTCTTAGATATTTAATTTAAACTTTAAAGGAGAACGCTTATCTTTCAATTGTAAGATTATTAAAATCTAATTGTCTAAAGATTAAAAGTTAAGTATATATTTATTTTTTTAATATTTATAAATAAAAGTTATTTCTAAAATAAAAAAAAATCAAAGTTTTCCACATGTTGATTGCGATAATTACTTATCCTAGATAATCTGTAACTTAAGAATTTTTTAATCCATATTAATATTTTTAATTCTTAAAAAATTTTCATATTTAGAATTTTATGTCTATAATATTGACATTTTTTTAAGTGATAAATACTAATTTTTATTTAAATTATTCTATAAATATTAAAATAATTGTTAAAAAATTATAATTCATTATGACCTTGCGCGGTATTAATATAAATATTTAAAAAAAAGTGTTAGAATATAATTTTAATATCAAAATAAATTTTAATACTATTAACACTATTAATAATTTAATTAATTACTTCGTAATAATCTTTTTTAATTTATTTTTACTTTAAGAAGGATTTATTCTTATTCGTGTGATTGAGTGGATGACTGTGAAATACTTGAGAAGGTAGAGAAGAGTTAAAAATTTTAGAACTCATTATGACAGGAAGTCTCTTTTAACAAACATACAGTTACATGGACCAAGACCCGATTTAAATTTTTTTGGTTTTTTTAATATGGCAATAATATTATTGGTAATTCTTTTATTTATTTTTAGGTTTTATCAAACCTTAGGGCTCTTTGTGTATTTTTAAACAAGTATCTTGTATTTTAAAAATAGATACGGATTTAGCTTTGATTTTAGGCCTTATTGGAATGCTTCTGTATGTATTTTGGTTTCTTCATCTTATTACATATTATGTAAAATTTTTATCTATATAAGCTATTATTTTTCATTCATTTATAGCCCTTTTAATAGAAAAACTATTTTTAATGGTATCTCTATATGATTATTTAAGTATAAAGAATGGAAAATGAAGCTATTTTATCTTCAATTATGTAACATTTTATCTTGTTTGTTGATTCCAATTTTATACGCCAGAATATGCTACTTGCCTTCTAATTTATCAGTAATTTTGGTAGTTTTTTCTTTGATCATCTCCATGAAACTTTGGTCATATGCTCAAGTTAATTATTGGCTTAGAGAGAAAATTAAATTCCTTGGTAATTTTTTTCAAATTTTATAAAGAAATAAATGAACATAATAAAGTAATTTATCCCAATAATCTAACAATTAACCAAATTGTATATTTTATGTTGTGCCCAACATTAATTTATGAACTCAACTACCCTAGAAATAAGAAAACTGACTACATATTTGTATTTAAGAGGTTGGTTGAAGCGGTAATCACAATTAAATCATTTTAGATATTTTGCATCATTCTATTTACGTTTATACTAAAGAATGTAGGATATAAAATATTTTTTTAGTTGATAGCTCCTATTTTATTGAAAAGTCGCCCTTCTGAAGTAGTTTTTAAAAATTTTAAAGAATATAAACTTTATAAGTTATTTTAATGATTTATTAGCAGATGCCCTTCTGATTGCTGTATATTTAAAGCTCAAAGTTTAAGGTTCAATTTTTCATTGCTTGGTTGTTGTTTTTTTATTCAACTTTTCATTCGGTTATGAACCTGACTGCAGAATTACTTAGATTCGCGGATCGTGGGTTTTACCAAGATTGGTGGAATTGTTGTTCCATATCTAGCTTCTGGAGAACGTGGAATATCGCAGTGAATAATTGGTTTTTTCAGTACTTTTCCTTTTGTTAATTTTAGTCATGTTCATATTCCGTTAATAGAAAAAGGTTACAGCAAAATTTTTGCAGTTTCTTTTGTTTTTCTTATAAGTGCTATAGTACATGAAGTAAATCTTTAAAAATTTTAGTACATTGTAAGCATTCCTTTAGGAAAGTTGAATTTCGGAGCTTTTTTTGGAATTGCTATTCAAATACCTTTGTACCTATTATTAGAAATGTTCCAAGATCCTTTGATCAAGAATGTTTTATTTTTACTAAGTCTCATTATAGGATTACCATTTATTAGTTTGTTCTACCTCAGAGAATATATATTATAAACGCTACTTTTTTATTGGATTATTTCTAAAAGCAAATAGATAATCTTAAGCACGCACTAGAATTATTTTTGGTATTAACGTTTTTTTACGAGTAATAAAATGATTGAGTTAGTTTATGATTTTAAATGGGGTTTATTTTCCTTATTAATATTTGTGGTTTTTATTTTATATTTTGTTTGGAAACAGAGAAGTGCTACTAAGTTGAAGACGATATGTATTTAGAAAATAATTTTAGATAAAAAAAGTGTCCATACATTTAAACGCAAGTTAAGAGGTTTTCCAAAAAGGGATAGAGTATCATTTTATATCAAGAAAATCAAAAGAACGGTAAAATTTGAATTATTGGATTTTAAAATATTAACTAGATTATATTGTATTATTTTTTTAATATATTTAATAGTAATTTAATATTATGAATTTCTTTTATAAAAATAACTTAAAAAATGATATACATTATTAAATACTTAATAAAATAATATTTAATATATTAAAATAGGTTAAAATAGGTTAAAATTTATTTTTTAATTAATTAAATAAATAAATAATTAATTTAATTATTAAATAAATAAATAAATAAATAATTAAATAAATAAATAAATAAATAATTAATTAAATAATTAATTAATTAAATAATTAATTAATTAAATAAATAAATAAATAAATAATTAATTAATTAAATAAATAATTAATTAATTAAATAAATAAATAAATAATTAATTAATTGATTAATTAAATAAATTAATAAATAAATAATTTATTAAATAAATAAATAAATAATTAATTAATTAAATAAATAATTAAATAAATAAATAATTAATTAATTAATTAAATAAATAAATAAATAATTAATTAAATAAATAATTAAATAAATAATTTATTAAATAAATAATTAAATAAATAAATAATTAATTAAATAAATAAATAATTAATTAATTAATTGATTGATTAAATAAATTAATAAATTAATAAATAATTAATTAAATAATTAAATAAATAAATAATTAATTAAATAATTAAATAATTAATTAATTAATTAATTAAATAAATAAATAAATAATTTATTAAATAAATAAATAAATAAATAATTAAATAAATAAATAATTAATTAATTAATTAAATAATTAAATAAATAAATAAATAATTGATTAAATAAATAAATAAATAATTAATTAAATAAATAAATAAATAATTAATTAATTAATTAATTAAATAAATAAATAAATAATTAATTAAATAAATAAATAATTAAATAAATAATTAATTAATTAATTAATTAAATAAATAAATAAATAAATAATTAAATAATTAAATAATTAAATAAATAATTAATTAATTATTTTATTTATTAAATTTGTTTTATAACTTTTAATTGTAAAAAAATAATTTTAAATTAATTTTGTATAATTTTATGTATACATCTATAATTTTATGAATTATTTATTTTATAATATTATATAGGTTTTAAGTTTACGAATTTTTTAATTTATTTAATAATTTTATCTTTTATTTATTTTTAAATGTTAAATATGTTGTTAATTGTATAATTTTTTGTCCTTATCGGTTTTTTCCCCCCGGAGGGAAAAACCGAAAAACCCATAATTTTTAAACTAATATTAAATAAAATAATATTAAATTAGAAATAAATTTATTTTTAAATAATAAATATGCTAATTGTATCATTGTTTTTATAAATATTTAATGAAATAATATTTAATATTAAATTAAATCAAGTTTAATTTATTATATATATATATGTATATATTAATAATTATATAATTTATTTTAAATAAATAATATATTTTGTAATTAAATTAATTTTTTATAAACATGCAATAAAATATTATTTAAAATTAAATTAAATTATGTTTAATTTATTATATATATATATATTATTAATTATATAATTTATTTTAAATAAATAATATATTTTGTAATTGTATTAATTTTTAATAAACATGCAATAAAATAATATTTAATATTAAATTAAATTAAATTGAGTTTAATTTATTTTATATATTAATAATTATATAAGTTATTTTAAATATATAATATATTTTTTAATTATATTAATTTTTTATAAACCTGCAATAAAATAATATTTAATATTAAATTAAATTAAATTGAGTTTAATTTATTATATATATTAATAATTATATAAGTTATTTTAAATATATAATATATTTTTTGATTTTATTAATTTTTAATAAACCTGCAATAAAATAATATTTAAAATTAAATTAAATTAAGTTTAATTTATTATATATATATATTAATAATTATATAATTTATTTTAAATATATAATATATTTTGTAATTTTATTAATTTTTAATAAACCTGCAATAAAATAATATTTAATATTAAATTAAATTAAGTTTAATTTATTATATATATATTAATAATTATATAATTTATTTTAATTATATAATATATTTTGTTATTGTATTATTATTTTAAATAAATAAAAATTGATATCAAATTAAATTAAATTAAGTTTAATTTATTATATATATATTAATAATTATATAATTTATTTTAATTATATAATATATTTTATAATTGTATTATTTTTAAGTTAATTATAAGATATTTAGTTTAAAAAATAATAAATTGATAAGTATTTATTAAATTTTTATAATTCATATATAAATAAATCCAAAATTTTAATTATAAAATACTATAAATATAAACTTGTTATAATAATTTTAGTTTGTTTTAAATAATAAAATGTTGCCATATTGCTCAGATTTTAATTTAGAAAGTTATTTTGTTGTATAGTAGTATGTATTAATAAAAACTTTATACTTATATATTTTTTTTAAATAAACATTATAAAAAAGTTTTTATTCATTTTACAAAATTAATAATTTGTATACTTACAATTCATCCATTAGTTTATAAATAGTTACTAGCCTTTTAATGATGCTATTAATATTATATATAATATAATTTTATTTTTTATTGTTAAAATCTGTTACATTATTTAAAAAAATAACTTTATTACTAATTTATTTTGACATTTAGATACGTAATGTTGACCCTCTTATAATTAAAAAAAAATATGATGATTATAAAAAAAACCATGGAACAAAAATATTACCATCTACTGATAAAGATTCCAAATCTATCAATATTAATATTCATGTACATAAGTTTTCATTCTTAGCACACTGATTTTCCTATTGAAATGAAATCCCTCTATAATTCATTATTAGTATATGGTTTATTTGAAAATGATATTTTAAATGAATTATGCCAGAATATGGTCAAAACTAGTTATAATACTAATGAAATAATTATTAATCCCGGTCCAGTAATATTTTTATTATATCTTAGATTAATATTGGTTGTTTTGTTGTCATTGAAGGAACTGTTCAAATACATATAATTAAAGTTTGTTTTTTTTAATTTAATAGAAGGGGAGATATTCTTATTTATTAAGAGAATTGAGAAATGGCGATTATTTTCATAGTCCACTTCATATTTTCTTTCATTACATTAAAAAATATTCAAAGAATCGTTATTCATTATTGGTTAAAGCTATTGAACCTAGCTCTATTTATAGGTTTTTTTTATTAATTTTTAGTATTAGTACAGATAACTTTTGTGAAGCAATTTCCAAGCAAGAAGGTTTCATGTGGAAAATTCCTCAAGTATAATATTTTTTTAATATTAGATGGTTCTATTTAGGTTCAAACAAAGATCCGTCACATTATTTGATACCTTTTTTGGTATTCCTGAAAATGTATGTTCATCAAAAGTATTTTGTTTCTTTTTACTTGAAGAACAGAGTTTCACATATAGTCCAATCCTTTGATCAAATAGATCTTGATTATAAAAAACTAGCTATAGAAGAACTTCAACAAATATTTGACCACAAAGTATTTAATAGTTTATAATTATTTAGGATTCAACTGATATTTTAGATAAGGAGGGAAGTATCGAATTTTTTAACAATGATACATTTATCCAAAAACATAGCTCGATTCCTGAGATTAAGGTTTCTTTTAAGTTTTAAATTTAGATTAAATCAATTTATTATATCATCATCGGTAATATAGCTATACTGAAGAATGGTAGTTTAACTGAAGACTTGTTAAACCCGTCAAATATTATAAAAATATGTGAAAAGGGATCTCTCATAGGAATTAGCCAACAATTTAGTGATATTTATGATTCTTATGATATGTTATGCTGTAAAAACTCTTGCCATTTCATTATTCCTTTAAGTACTTTCCAAAAACTTATAAAACTTTGCCCCGACTCTCTTCAGAAACTTATTATGAATATTTTAGATCCGGTATCAAGCTGGTTAAGAAACATTGATTTTGTTCTTGAACTCAAACTAGTCGAGGCTGGAGCTGTCTTGTGTCAAGAAAATACACTCACTGATACTATTTATTACGTTCTCAATGGCAGAATGAGATGTGTTAAAACTAGTGATGGAAATAAATCATCATTGCTTCAGGGAAGTGAGTTTGGAAGAGATGATATTATTGGACTTGTCGAAGCTCTCAAAAAAGAAAAAAGAACTAATACTATTAACGTTATGAGAGATTCTGAAGTTATTTGTATCCCAACACATTTATTATACGCCACGAAATCATTATTTCCAAAAGTTTTGGAAAACATAACTCAGATATTGTCCAAAATTATCCTGGACAAAAGTAAAGATGAATCTAACCCTTTGAATACAAGAATGAACAAATTTTCTACTATTACATTTGTTCCTGTTAATGATAGCGTGCCCCTGGATAATTTCTGTTATGAGTTTTCACAAGGAATGGAATATAATGGTCTTACATGCTTTCTTAGTAGTGATAAAATCAAGAAAATTGTTTCTGGAGAATTAGACAAAGAATTGTACGGACATTATAGTAGTTGGTTATCTCAAATGGAAAGGTTATATAAAATAATCATATTCAAAGCAGATGATGATCTAACTCCTTGGACAAAATTATGTTTGAGACAAGCTGATGTAATTGTATTTGTAGGTTTGGGATATGAAAATCCCTCCAAATCAAAATTAGTCAAAAAAATTGATATGATGGCTGACGTTTGTGTACAAAAACAACTTATACTCCTTCACAAAGCAGAAAACTTTTGTATAAAACCAAATTCAACATCAAAATGGTTAAAAATGTTCAAAAGTGTTTCTTCACATTATCACATAAGATGCTCCCACAACACACTTATTAAAAAGATAAAGATTGAAGAATTACTATCTTCGCTGGAAGAAATTAATATAAATATTAAAAAAACCTCTGATATGTGTCGAGTAGCAAGAATCTTGAGTGGGAATGCTATAGGATTGGTATTAGGAGGAGGTGGAGCAAGGTAGAAAATATTTAATATTATAGGGGAATATCACACCTTGGTATTATTAAAGCTATGGAAGATAATGATATACCAATAGATATGATAGGAGGAACAAGTATGGGTTCGTTTGTATCTGCTGTATATGCAGCAAATACAGATTTACAAGAAACTACAAGACAGACTCAACTAATATGCCAAGATTTTAATAGTATTATTAGCAAAGTTCTTGATATGACTTGGCCACATACTGCGTTAACGACCGGAAAGTCGATAAACAAAGGTCTTAAAAAGATTTTTGGACAAGTTGAAATAGAAGACTTATTAATACCTTATTTTTGTATTAGTGTAGATCTTAATGATCTTGACAAAAGAGTGCATCAATATGGAGTTTTGTGGAGATACGTAAGAGCTAGTATGACACTTCCGCCATTTATTCCACCAATATGTGATCCAACTGATGCTCATTTACTCATAGATGGAGGATACATAAATAATCTGCCTGCAGATGTTATGAGAATTTTAGGTCCTAAAATAGTAATTGCAGTAGATGTAGGTGTTGGAGATAGTTGCGACTATTCAAATTTTGGGGATCATTTATCTGGTTTTAACGTTATGATCAGAAAATGGATACCTTTTGTCAATAAAATAAAAGCTCCTTCAATGAGTGAAATTCAAGATAGGTTAGCAGCTGTGAGTTATTTTCATCAATTAAAAGAAGCCAAGAACTTAGATAATGTCATTTATATTCGTCCCCCGGTTGATAAATATCAAACTTTAGATTTTTCTAAATTTACAGAAATATTAGAAATAGGTTATAAATTTATGCTAGAGCTCCTTAAAGACGGTAAGGAAAACGCTACTCATGAGCTATTATATTTATTACTGAAGAAGGACAATCTATACCAAAATATAATTAAAAAAATGTTCACTTTAGATTTTGAACAGATAATTAAAAATGTAATACCTGTTAAGTATTATAATGAAGATAAGATTATTTTAAGACCATCCAAGATTTTTCAATCATTCAAGTAAATTATTTCATACTGTTTAGAAATCGTTCTAAATCATTTTCATATGCAGACAATGATGATTTTATAAAAATGGTATTAAACGATGAACCTGAATGTACGTCTGGATAAAATTTTTTTCTTAATATTTATTTATTTGAGTCGCATACAATAAGTATTTTTTATAATAGTATGATACAAATTTGACATATGGAATGATTACTTTTGTTAAACTTTTTTAATTTATATTTAAAATATTCTACATTTAGAAATGTTTAAACGGATCACTAATATGGTCGCTGGCAAGATCAATGTAATGATTTTATAACTTATTATAATATAGCAACTTTTGATAACCTATTGCTTTGATTCATTTCTAAAGCAGGTTAATTAAATGTTAAAATATCTAATTATTTATTATAGAACCATGTGCTTAACTATTTATCTTTTATAAATAGTCATCATTAAAATTATTTAAATAATTTCCTTATATTACGTTGTTTTTAATAGAAAATATTACTATTTAAAAACTTGTTATTTTCAACTTAAAAATTTTTTTTTTACAAAAAAGTAAAATTGTACTCTTATTAAATTATATTTCAAAATCTATAGTTTTTATTGGAAGAAACAGCTTTTTATATTCATTATGTTGCAAATATTATAAAAAAATGGTGATTAATTATTGTTACTGAAAATATGAAAATACATCTGGATACATACAAAATTTGTTTATAATCAATTAATCATATAATTTAATAACATGAGGAAATTTTAGTACTCCGATGTAAAAAACAATTGAACTTTCTATACTTGAATAATCTATGGAAAAATGGATTAAACTTAACTTCTTAAATCATAAGAAAACTATATTAGTTTTGATAAAAAATGGATGTTATGCCAAATAGATGAAGGTTTATTTAGAACATTTTAAAAATAATCGTGGAATAGCTACAAAACATGAGATTTTTTGTATTAAACAAATTTTCAATCAATTCAATATTTATTTTAAAATTGTAACTAACCCTATAGAGATCATTTAATTTTCATTAATTATATTGATTTAGTACAATTATTTATTAAGATGATTGACAAGAATATTGAGATGTTGATTCTTTCAAGAAAATATTGCAACAGTTTAAATTTTTTTTGATACTCAAACTTTAAAAACAATTTGGTGAGAAATAAAATTAGTGAATGTATGAAGCAATATTACAAAGTTCTCTAAATGAATTAAATAAAAACAAAAATATTAAAAATGTTGCTTATAATGTATTGTTAATATATTAGTTTTATTTTCGAAATAAAGAAAAAAAAATATATTTAAAAAATTTATTCTTATTACATGATACAAAAAATTATTCGAAGGTAAATTGTATGGTTAATTATCTGTGATCTTTATAAAATACAATTTTGCCCCTTATACCCAATATAATAGTTTGAATATATAAACTTTGATTAGTAAATCTTTTTATAATTATCTGATTGTATTAAAAATTTTTAGTAAATAGAATAAAGAGAAATATTATTTTTTTTAAGGTTCTTCAAGTTAATATGTTATAAAAAAAAATTTTATCTTTTTTATAGTTAAATGTTTTAAATCATCATTACTGATAGTATTAGCATCAAAAAATATAGATTTGTGGGTTTTAAATTTTTCAAGAGTAGTTTTTTTGTAATAAGAGGTGTAAAAGAGCAATTGATAAAATACAGGAAAACCTCGAAATTTCGCCTACTCTAAATTTCGCCAACCTTTCAATTTCGCAAAAAAAAAGATAAAAAAAACTTTTTAATCTTAAAGATGCTATTGTTTTCACAGATATGGCTTGGAAAAAATTGATTAGACAACAATTAGAAATTGTTTCAGGCATCTTATTAAAGAAAAAGTGGAAACAATGACACCAAATATTGAAAACTATGAGAATTTTATGAAAGAATCTAAAATTGATGACCCAATTAACGAGGAAGACTTTCTTGGTATTGGCTATACAGAGAATGATCAAATAATTTTTGATGTAGAATCTACTTACGAAAACAAAACAGAAGAATCAATTTATGAGGTTTTTGAAGGAAATGATATTAGAATGGATGATATCAAAGGGTCTGAAAGAAACATAGTTTTGCCGAGTGAATATGAAAAACATCTTAAAAATATCATTTTATATTTGAATTCTAAGAGCGAGGAATGAACAATAGTGGATCTGAATCGGTAACCCTAAACTTGCTGGGAAAATATCGGCCGTAAACTCGCCGAGATGTCAAAAAATTTCAACCTTTAAAAAAATTAAAAATGGCAGAGATTTTAAAAACACAGAGAGGAAAGGATTTTTTAGTGTATGAAAATCATATATATACCAGAGACAGTACACATGAAGGCAATACAAGATGGAGGTGTCAGAATAGAACATGTCGAGGGTCCGTGATATTGAACGATGAGATGTTATTGTTAACCCGTGTTGACCATTGTCACGATGCTATAGCAGAAAAGATTGAAAGTAACACAATCGATTAAAAATAAAGCAAGGTCTACTAACGAGAGAGCGAATGACATCATAATAACCCAAATTTCTAAAATCAAAAACGATCGAACGATCGAAATAATGCCAAATATAGCCACAATGAGAGATTCAATTAAGAGGATAAGAAATAACTTGATGGGCTATAAGCCAAATATTCATCAAGATATCCCAGATTTCTTAAGAGCGACAACACGGGCATTTTTTTTAAGATATGATAGCGGGAATAATGATCAAGAAAGAATAATAATTTTTAGTAACGAATACAAAACGAAAATTATTCATAATGTTGATACATTAGTAATAGATGGTACATTTAAATCCGCAGCACAAGGGTTTTATCAGGTTTTAATAGTGCATGGAGTATTATTTGGAAAAACATACCCGCTTATATACATTTTAATGTCCGACAAATCTCAAAAATCTTATTCATGTGCCTTTGAGCAATGCAAAAAACTTTTTGCGATTAACCCCAAGGTAATTATAACAGATTTTCAAAAAGCTCTCATTAATAGCAGCAAACATGTTTTTAAAAATTTTGTATCATATGGATGTCTTTTTCATTAAGGACAAGCAATTTGGACTAGAATAAACGGAATGGGACTTTCTAAGCGTTATAAAACAGACCTTAGTTTTAAAAACCCTATTCAGATGATGCTTTGCCTATCCTTTGTTCCTATTGATGACTTCATCACTGGATACCAATCAATTAAGAAATAAATTTTTGAAACAAAAATTGTCGGCCTGGAAACCTTTATGACCTATTTTGAAAAAAATTATATTGGTATAGTTAATGAAGGTCCAGAAGATTATCAAAAGCCAGCATATGACATTGGATTTTAGGATGTATATGGCAGGGTCGTGTTAGGTCTTCCAAGGACTTCTAACAATGCAGAAGCTTGGAACAGAACCTTCAATTTGCGAACTGGTGTAGCAAATCCAAACATTGCGCAATTTATTACGGATATGTTGCGTGAGGAAGAATCTGACAGATTTAAATTAAAAAGAGCAATTGCTGGTAATTTTTAACTAGGAAAGAAGCAGAAAAACAATGAAATTATTAGGGTTTAAGCTGAGAACTATCGGCATTTTAGCATACTTGCATATATTAACATTATAATGGGCTATTATAATTTTAAGTTCGAAGATGTTGATAATATTTGAAGAAATAAATTGATTCAATGGAAATTTTTATTTTTCTACTACATTTTAAATGCTTAGGCGAGTTTTTAGCTGAAATTTTTTGACATTTGCGGTTAGTTTTAAGTTGAAATTTTTTGACATATCGGCGAGTTTACGGTCATCCGA